>RJWM01002801.1:0-122677 GCA_004363535.1 Dasyprocta punctata
GTACCCTACCCCCTTCGCAGCACCCTCCCTGCAGCCTACTTCTGCAATTCCAAAACTTTGCTCTTTACTCAACACCTCACCAAGGCCACAGTTTCCTCTCCTTTGCCTGCTTCTAAAAAATATTTCATAGGAAAGCTTATATGGGAAAAAGGCTTCCCGGAAATGAAGTAAGGTGTTTTTCTTTGCATTCTTCACTTGTCCTTAACAGGTATCACCTATTCCCATGGCCTGTGATATAATCAACACACCAGTGACATTCAAATTTTAGTTCCCACTAAGACAGACCTCTGATGAGAATCAGTCATAAGTAAACTTTCAGCTCAGCATCTCAATTTCAATGCAAATCAGATGCTTCAAAGTTAAGATGCCCAAAATTGGACTTCTGTTTTCCAACAAAAAGTATTTGTTTTGTCAATAGTGATTATTCAACAAATACATCTAAAAAAATCTCAACAAATATGAATAATATAAAAAATGGATTGTACAGACATCCACATGCAGGTGATCTTATTTCTACCATAAAAACATGAGCTATGAATTTCTCATCTCCTAGTCTTTAAGCTGCCTAAAACCAAGGACCAGTCCATTTCTTGACAGTTGGTAAGCGTTTATCCCGAATTGGTCCACAAGTCCTCCCGCAGGCTTTGTTCAGAATCTCAAATGACCTTCACTAAAAACTCTGCAAGACATAATTATATTCACATCTTAGGTAACGATAAAATCTCAAAGGGATTATGCTCCAAAAGGTCGCACACTACAGAAGGTCATCAAGATCACAGGTCATTTAGGGTATATATGATTTCAATTAAAGATGAACAAATACAAACTGGATTAAATAGTAAGGAAATACATTAGCTTCTACCATAGGACATCCAGGCACAGTTCCAGTTCAGAGTTCACTGATTTTACAGCTCAACAGTGTCACGAAGGACCTTGATTTCCTTTGCCCCTCTCTATGCGGCATCCATGGTACCATCTTTACCCTCAACCTGCATGGCCTTGCAGTACCCAGAGCTAGAAGCCCTTGGTATTCATCCTGTAGTAGAGAGTACTTGACAGGCTATGGTTCTCTTTTCCCCAAGCCTCCTCCAAATTCTCTTCTTTCCTCACTGGCCAGGAGTGAATCACATGCCCATTATTAAGCTAAAACTCTGGCTATGAAGACACACTTAGGCTCGCGCCAACTGACTTCTAGCGAAGATCAATCCCCAAACCATGCGGCCACTGTTGAACAAGGCAGGGGGACACAGTGAACACTGGGGAACCCACACAATGCCCAGTGGAAAGCGAACAGAGCAACCAAAACCTATGGAGCATGAGGGTAATTACTGCTCGTAAAAATTGACTTCTCCATCACCAAAGAATAGCCTGCTTACAATGACTATTCAATTAAAATTAATAAAATTGCGATTATCTTTTAAAAGGTGTGCTTCTATAGGGAGACCAGGAATTGGCATAGGATGAATTGAGGTATTAATAAAAAAGAAAAAAATGTATAGTTTTGCTCTTTCTCTGCAGTACTATCCCCTGCTGCTTCCTGCCTTGAAACCCTAGCCATGCCCCTAAGATGCTGGCAGCTACCATTACCTCCTGTTCTCTTTCTATCTTGGTCACTTTTCTCTCGTTGCTGGGACAAAATACCCGACACCTAAAATGAAGGAAGGAAAGGTTTATATTTAGCTCACTGTTTGTGGAGGCTTTAGTCCATAATCAGCTGGCTCCAAGGCAGGATGGCCTGGCACAGGGGCAACAGTTTAAGGCAGCAGCCAAAGCAAAAGGGGGAAGAGCAAGCCTCTTTGCCTCCCTTATATTCTACACAGACCACTGCCACTCACAAAATCTCTGTAGCCTCCTCCTGCACAGGACTAGGATGTTTACAAAGGGAGGACACTGGCTCCCTGCTGAGTCTCTTAGTTAAACTTCTAAACTTCTCGAGTTGACACAGTGTACCAACCATACCACTTTCCATCACTTCTCACCCTATCAGACGCTTATGCTTCCTTTACCCTGCTCACACCAGTCCCTCCTTGATGAAAAACCTTCCACGCCACCTGTGTGCATCACCAGCAATGGCCCCACTTTCCAATGTGGGGGGAAGTAGGTTATTGCACATGAAAAAGAAAAAAAGATGACATCTTCAAAATAGCATCTCCAAACAATCCCTGAAGATAAATATATTTGCAGTAAAAATTTTCCCTATTATATCTTTTTAAAGAGCAAGGTCTGTAAAATCCATTTGGGGTTTTCACGCATCCTTTTGAAGAACTGGATGCTAAGACATTCAAATCAAGTAGCAGTGACAGTGGAAGCACTCCAGGTAAAGGCCTCAGTCGCCTCCGTGCGGATTCAATAACTGGAAATCTGTCAGGCACAGGACTGGCTGGGAAGGCCAGGGGCACGTGAGGAAGGTCTCAAAGCTGATGTGGCAGTGGCTGAGACCATTAAATCGAGTAAATAACTTTAGTAAAAACACGAAATGGTAGTGATGAAGACAGAGAAGAGAAAGCATGTCGGGGCACCTTTTACATGATAAGCAAAGAGATGAAGGTCACACTTTATAAGAATCCACTGGAAAGGTGCTTGGTTTGTAAATATTGGGGACATAAAATTTCAGCAAAAACAAAGCATAGCCTGTCAGAAATAGTCCTAAATAACTACATCCAAATACAAAAATCTGAGTCAATGGCTGGCTTTGCAGTCAAGGAGGGACCAGCTACTGAGGATTGAAATATTTGTGTGATGAATCAGGCTACATGCACAGAAACTCAAACACGCTACTCCTCTTCATAGATATCTCACATTTTGAACACAAGTATCTGCTATAAGAAAAAGGCTTTCTTCTGATTTAAGGCATGATGGTATAAAGACAGACTTCTGGTTCATTCTGCAGTTTAACAAACGTTTTATTGTTGTTGTTGTTGTTTGTTTTTTTGGTACTGGTAACCAAACTCAGGACCTGGCACTCATAAATGTTTCTTAAGTGCTTATCCTCTGCCAGTTTCCAGACCAGTGGGTGGAGATGATAGCAAGAAGAAGAGATAGACTTACTCCAAGAGCTTACAGCTATAGTAGCAGAGGCAGATAGATTAGCTAGGTGGATACTCCCAATACCTTTTCTTTTTTTTTTTTTAACAGTAGTGAGTGATGAACTTAAGGCTTTCGCATTGAACTATATCCCAAGCCCTTTTTCCATTTTATATTTTTTTTTATTTTGAGACCAGGTCTCACTCAGTGGCTAAACTGCCCAAGCTGGACTCGAACTTGAGATGATCCCTCCTCAGCCTCCCAGAGTGCTAGGATTAGAAGTTTGCACCACCAGTCCTGGATCACTTCCGACACTTTTTGAGGATGATGAAAGCCCTGGGGAGGAGAATGTGCCAAGGCAGTACAGCTGAAGGATTCCTGCTCTGACAGCCGGACAGCTTTCTGACGGTGTCTAAGCTGACAATGTACAGGTGTGTTAGCAACCCAAAGAGGAGGCAGCAGGACTGCAATACTGTAGACCTTTCTAGGAGGAGGGACCAGCACGAACAGATGTAACGAACACATGGGACTGATTTGATGGGGAAGGGATGGGCGAAAAAGGGAAGTTACGGAGGAAAACACAGAAGTTACTGGTAACAAAAGGTCAAAACAACTCTAATGTCCATGAATGAATGAATGGATAATGTGATACAAACATTCAGTGAAATATGTTTCAGCCCTAAACAGGAAGGACAACACAGATAACACTGAAGACATATGCTAAGTGAAATAAGCCAGACACAAAAGGACAAATCTATATGACTCCACTTCGACAAGTAGTCAAACTCATAGACACAGAAATTAGAACAGTGATTAACCCAGGGCAGGCAGAGAGACAATGAACAGCTCCTGGGACTTACATGTGTACCGTTTAGTTTGGGACAATGAAGATATTTTGGTGATGGATAACGGTGATGGTTAGACAACATGACTGCATGAAATGGCACTGGATCGTACTCTTCAAAGTGGATGAAACAATATGTCATGTATTTTCACCACAATAAAAAGATAAAACTTACAAACAATACCCCACTTCCTCTTATTTTAAGTCCCTAGACTGGCCCCAGAAGTGGAAAGAGAAATTCCAAAGATAATTTTATTAAAAGGTGGCAGTTTTCTTTGTCCATAATCCCATTGTGATTTTCAGCTAGAATATATTATTTTGTTGTTACTGATTCCTATTATATACATAGTAAAGAGTAATAATGACAGTAAAAGAGCAAATTCCTCCAAAATTCTCCTAGAAAGGAAAATTTCTCCCAAAGCCCTCAGTCTGATGGGCAAAAGAGAGCCTGACCCACACAGGGCCGACCCCAGAGGGGTCTGCACTGATGTGACTTAGGTTACAGGAACATATTCTCAAGAAGCTCTGATCTTTGTTTTGTTTCCTCGCTGGATGCTGGAAGAACCCAGAGAGGCACTGGCACCTCAACATTCACCCTGAAGGAAAACGCACCTGACTCTGGAAGAAGTCACTTAACTTCCCAATCCTCCCAGTCCCCCAGCAAAAATTCCCCTTGCACGACAAGGGACGGAGCTTGCTCAAGTTCGGGTTCCTACATCCTCACAAAGCTTAGTCTTAGCAGGGACAGTGCACAACTGCTTTCCAGTAGACTCCGGGGATGAACTGGCAAAGCACTAGACTGACAGTACCTCCAAAATCTATCAGGCAGAAATTTCTGGGAGGTCCTTGAAACGTTTTGTGCTTCTGTGCTTTGACACAACAGATCTTTTTCATAATATACTCTTCCCTTTCCATTATTTGCATGCATAACCCTTTCAGAAAATATTCCTTTTCTTGTTTTTCACCAGAGCTTTAACAGATATTGCACCCAATATATCCTCTTAACTAATATTAACAATTCACGTCTTCTTATTAGAAAATCCATATGTGTCTCTACGTGTACACACCATGAATTGCAAATACCTGAATCCTGTGTTGGCCTTGTCTATGAATGGGAGCCCTAGAAGCAACTGACTGCCTCTTACTGCACTTTACAAACTAACTGTCTAGTCAAGCAACCAACTCCCAGTAGGTGCTCCATCATCACCACAGTATGAGTGTAGATGTGACAGACACTCATTCAATTCCACTCATTGCCACTGTCTTCCTATTAATTACTGTGTCTTTATCAGAAAAGTAAAGACACAGTGCTACCAATCTAATTGTACAATTAATCAAAACATTAAAACCACAGAACCACAATGCTGTCCCCAAACTACTGATTTACTTGACTGCCAACTTTCAGAGCAGAGATAGTCTTAATCATTCGTGTATCTACAAAGCCTAAATAGCTGCCCATATTTTCAGCACCCAATAAATGTTGCTAAATGAATCACTTTAGAAACAAATATATTCTAATTCCCATCATTAATTATTAGAACTACCATAAGATTACTTACAATTTTATGCATGTCTTACTTCAAGTTGGTGATAAAGTTCTGGGGCCCATGGCCCTTCTTTTCCACTCCCTCATATAAGGAGATACACAGCAGAGACTCTTCAATTATCTGATTAATCAGTGGAGGTGGCTCATTCATTATCTCTTGGACTCAAATTTGCCAGAAGCTACCCTCTAGAAGTAATCTGAGCAAACTTTGTAGCAGAGGCTACTGATCGCAAAGCTTTCCCAACACTCTCCTCTGTCATCTCTTACAAACAGTATGAGGCTGTATACTTTATTTCCCAGCCCCCACTTGCAGCTACAAGTGGCTCTACAGAGATTCCTTCTTAGCAGACATAAGCAGAAGTCTGATGGGAGAGCGTGTATGGACTGACAAATGAGGACAGATGTTGATGCCACCTCGTTCTCTTCTCTGCCCAGAATACAGATACGACATGTAAAGTAGTTACAGATATTCTGTGACCACAGGGCTGCAAACCTTGGAAGAAGTCAAAAGACACATAGCCACATTGGTTCTGCCATCAATGAGCTCCTCAGTCTTTACCCTTAATTGCCCACCTTCAGTCTTGATACTATGAGAGAAAAGCAATAATCACCTACTAATGAAATTACTTAAATAACTTGCAAATGAACCCACTGAACAGCGTCACAGAATTCCAATTTATCCAGTAACATACGATTGCTTATCTCTTTAGAAAGAAGTAGAGGGGAAGAAAACTTATATCCTGGGAAAATACTCTGGTTCAGGTTTCATAACTCCCATTATGACTGAGAAATTGAATTAGGGCTGACTTAACAAGGAAAAAGTACATTAAGAATACATGTTGAAAAAAATAAAAATTTAAAAAATGAAAAAAAAAAAAAAAAGAATACATGTTGACCAAGGTATGTGATACCAATCAAGATTACCTGGTGAAGACCTAAGGGCAAAACTCTTGTACTCAGCTAGGTGCCTTCTGGTGCCCAGGAAAGTACCTATATTACTCATGAAAACTTCTGCATGAATGAGTGGGAATATATTCATGGCTGTCAGATCACTGATGTTTCAACATGAAAATACATCAAGCGTATGAGCAATGTTTGTCTCAGGAACACAGGCTTGGGGCTCGCTAACAGAGGGGAGCACTACATCTCCATGGGCAAGGAATCTTTCCTGCCAACATCTGCCAGGATGGGGTCAGCAAAGGATGAGTCATTGGCCAAATTCAGCCCATACTCTTTCCACATGGCTGTGACCCAAGGACAGTTTTCACATTTTAAAAGGACTGGGAAAAATAAAAAGGAGGATATTTTGTGACACAGGATAATTATACAAAATTCAAATTTCTGTCTCCGAAAGAAGTGTGTGCATGTGTGCACGTGCACACTCAGGAATGAACGCAGGGCCTCTGCACTCGTCTGCATCCCTATTTCCTTTTATTTTATTTTGAGACAGGGTCTCGCTAAACTGCCCAGGTTGGGTTAGAACTTAAGATCCTCCTGCCTCAGTCTCCCAGGGTGCTAGAATTTTAGGCATGTGCCACCACACCCAGTTCATAAAGTTTTACTGGAACACAGATGTGCTTACTTATTTATATTTTGCTTGCCTATGCTTTTGTGGTACAACAGCAGATATAAGTAGTTGTGACAGAGACTATGTGATCTTCGAAGACTGAAACACTTACCAGCTGGCCCTTTATAGAAACCACTGGTTGACCCTTGGTCTAGAGAAGAGCACAATCACCTCCTGGAGGACACTGGCATCTGAGCATCCCCACTCCCTCTACCCTAATGACAGTAGATGAACGCACGGGTCTTCACAGAGCCCTCCCCTACTTCCAGGCAACTGCAATGAACTCAACAGTGTTTAGCATTTGGGTCAGGCTACAAGGTGCTAGAATATGATTTCCAAGCCTCTCCTTCATCACCTATATGTGATTTTCCATATATACACTGAAACTTAAATTTGAAAATACAGGCAGAAGTCCTTTCCTTCCTATCAAAAACAACAGGGTTAAAATACGAATTCCCGGATGTGTAACACTGCAGCTTTAGAAGATGAGCCTGTCCATCTGCAGGAAGTCTAGGCAGCCAGTAATACATGGCTTCCCTATTCCACGCCAAGGCTAGAGGGAAGGAATGCGTTCCACCAATGAAATGATAGGGGAAGAAATAACATGGAAGGCGAAGGGCTGAACCCACAACACACACCAGCTGTCCTCAGAAGTCTGGTGGCCCTGATGACAACGGTGTGGCCATTGGAACAGGGCCCAGATGACCGTCTTTCCCCACCAGATGTTCTGACCACAGGCAGCTGTATCAGGACATTGTGTTCCAAGGCACATGACATGTACGCACTCTGGTTTGCCTGGCTACGGAGAGAATTTCATCTTTGTAAAGTAGTTCACTGTTAGGGAATCTGTTCCCCCAAAGAATGCTTCAGTGGAATCGTCACATCGAATATTCACTTGTCCTACCCATGGGGTCTGGACTACACAATTGAACCGGAGTACACATTAAAGGGTGCCTAATCTACATATTTCAGCATCGGTAGAGGGAGGAAAGCCTTGCTACAAATCTCTGAGGGACACACACATTCACTCTGCTCACCAGTGAAGAGAAGACAAGGGCAGACAGACACAAAGGGAGGAGACTCAGAGATCACACTGTGGTCAGTGCTCTATGTTCACTTGTAAAACATTTTAAAACATGATACCAAAAGAAGCGCACTTCATCTTGTGAATCAGTGCACGAATACACCGGCATCTAGACAGCCAATAAACTAGGTATTTTATGAATAATAAGACTTCCCTTTACTACATGTGACCTACCCTGACTTTTTCTCAAACAATCCCACTAGGTAAAAATAAAAATAACGGGAGAATAGACAGGGCAGGTGTAAGAGGACTGAACAGCAGAGAGAAGCCAGCCCATCAAACGACCTTGGGACTGGAGGAATGACATGGACAGGAGTTCCTTGGGCCTTTTTTTTGGTCCCATATACTCCAGATTTGAAGCTGAAGAGGCCCACGACCTAGACTGCCAATAAACATGTGCAAAAAGCAAGACACAACAAAACCCTTCTCTCCCTAGCCAAAGGGCCAGGGAAGGGTCAGCCTAGAAAGATAGAATTTTAATGATAGTAACTGCTTTACTCAAACATTATAGAAAAAGTGTGACCCTACCATCCATGCTCATAAAGGGTGGGTAGAGAAATTTTTGCACTCAGGAAGCTGTTAACAAGGTACTCAGGATGGAGGCCAAGCAGAGAGCTCAGACTTTCACACCCATCCAGTGGTCATAAGGCCGCCTGCCCAGCATCGCGACATCAGCTGAGAACATGGTGCATTGTTTGACTCCGCCTCTCTTCCCTATCGGGCAAGATGATGTGAGCCCTCTTTCCTGAGGTGGGGAGGGTCAGGATTCTCAGCATCGGGCAGCCACAATGAAGAGGCCCTACCTCTCATGTTCAACTGAGGTCAAGTCAGGAACCTGGTATGTTTCCGCACCTGGCAGCAGGTAAGTTGTATCCCCTCTTCTCCCTGGCTAGAGTGATGTTAAAGAAATCCAGCCAAAACAGAAGGTTTCAATAAAATATAGTCTCATATTATAAAGTGAAATATCCAAGTTTCAATCAAAAAATCACCGAAACCCCAAAACAGAAAAATCTCAACCTGAATGAGAAAAGACAATCAATGCCAACATCGAGATGACAGAGATGTAGAATTATCTGACAGGGATTCTACAGCAGCCATGCTAAAAATGTTTCTATACACAATTATATCTGACACAAACGGAAAGCTTCAGCAGAAAAATAGAAAGTACATGCAAAGAAATGGGTCATTAATAACAAAGAGGCAAAGGTTACAACTGAAAAATTTAACTAAAGTAAAAGGTTCAGTGGAAGGGCTCAATAGGAGAAGGGAGGAAAGAAAGAAGTGAACTGGAAAGGACAGAGGGCATGTTCTTAGAATGAAATTGTTCTACACTGTTATACAGTATTGTACTATATAAGCATAAATGCTCTATAATGTTATACAGTATTATGTAAATAAAAACTCACAGAACATGTAATATAGGTGCTTTTTGTTGTTTACAAAATTAACCTTATATACAACAGAATTAAATAGACACTAAACACACTTTATAAAAAGAGTCTATAAATGACTATGCTTGCAATCATTATCTCTCTCCCATTCAACACACATCAATTTAAATTCAAATTCTACCACTTTGTCATATGTTTTTGGTTTATTTGAGACAGGGTCTCACTATGTAGTTCAGGCTGGCTTTGAACTCACTATATAACCCAGGCTGGCCTCAAACTCACAGCAATCCTCTTGCCTCAGCCCCGAGTGCTGAGATTACAGGCCATCACACCTGACATTGCCATATGTATTTAAACACAGGCAGCAGAGCCGGACCCACTGTGTGAGAGGACCTGTGGGAACCTGGGGACGCATGATCAAGGTGCCATGGTGGCGGCAGCAGTGACCCTGGAGGCCTCTGCCGAGAGAGGCAGCATTGGAGGAGAGTGGCAGCAGACAGGGGAGCAGACCTGGAGGACTGAACTGTCTGACGGTGAGTGCAGGGGACTCCATCCTCCCGTGGGAGAGAGCGATTGGCTGGGAACCATTCTGGAGTCAGACTGGATGGGCCTGCGGCCAGAGCTGCTCCTGGCTTCCTCCAGCAGCTCCTAGCTGCACACAGACCTGTGGAAATTGTTCCAGCTGAGCTCTTCCCCTGCACATATTCTGGGGGCCACCTCGGAGAGTCCGTGTGGGTGACTGGATTGGTATGGAGGCAGCGGTTCCACTTGCGCTCCAGGGGCAGTAGTGGAGGATCCTGCTGGTGACCAGCCCAGGTTTGCAGGCAGTGGCCCCACCCCCGCATGTACTCCACCAGCCATCTGGGAGCCAATACAGGCTGGAGAAAAGTGGCAGACAGCCCCGCACCAGCGTAACCAGTTGCAACCATCAGATATCCATAATCAGCACTGGCTAGAACAACCAGTCTCACTTCAGAAAAATTGCAGCCAATGAGAGGAGTGCCTGGGTCCCCAGTACCCATTTGTCCAGAAGAACCCAGAAATATGTCAAGATGAAGATGCAAAAGGCAGTCTCTGGCCTCCAATCCAAGAAGAACAAGTCCAGGAGATGCAAACACAGAAGAGATCGGGAGTACCACAACTGAAGTTTCTGAGGTGATAGCAACTGAAGTAAAGAAACAACTTCATGAGGCTATAAAAGAAATTAGAACAGAAATACTAACTCAACTAAAAGAAGAAATGAAAAACATAATATAAGAATTGCTAGGCATCTCTAAAGGAGACATAGATGGGAAAATGAAACATAGGAAAATGAGGGAAACCTTGAATGAACAATACAAAAAAGATTTAGAATACATGAAACAGATTCAAAGAGATAACCAGGAAATCAAAAACTCCAATGAAAGCTGGCAAAATCACTTGAAAGAAACTGAAGATAAACTTTCAACCTTGAAGACAGGTTTGCAGCTTGTGATTATGAAAGGAAAGATCTCTTAAAAATAACAAGGAACCTGGAAGTAACAATTCAACGGCTGCAAGACAACCCAAAGAAACATAACTTAGGAATAAAAGGTGTGAGTGAAAAAGCAAGAGTCAATACAAATGAAATTAAAAGTCTATTTACAGAAATAATTTCAGAAAACTTCCCAAGCATGGGAAAAGGAAGTGACTTTCAGATAAATGAAGCATATAGAACTCCAGCTAACCATAACCAAAAAAAATCTACACCCAGACATATAATAATCAGGTCCCAGAAATTCAACACAAGAACATAATATTAAAAGCTGTTAGAGAAAAGAAACAGATCACCTACAAAGGAAAACACATCAGAATCATAACAGACTTCACAACACAAACCATCAGGTCAAGAAGAGCTTGGAGTGACATTTCAAGCCCTGGAAGAAAACAATTTCCAGCCCAGATTGATGGAACTTGCAAAACTATCTTTCAAAACTAATGGAGAAACAAGATACTTCCATGACAAAGAAAAACTGAAGGAATTTATGACCGCCAAACCAACCCTACAAAGAATACTGAAGGACATTTTAGAGAGAGATAAAAAAAAGACCACAGCTCCAGGAACAGTAGCAGAGGAATATCACTGAGCGGGGCAGACAATTGAATAGAGAGGAAAAGTAGACAGTCAACGGCAGGAATAGTATGGCAGAGATGAGGCAGTACATGTTGGCCTTAACCATTAATGTAAATGGCCTCAATTCACCAATAAAAAGAAGCACAGGCAGAGTGGATCAGGAGACAAGATCCCTCAATATACTTTACACAAGAAACACATTAAACTCAAAAGGGGGTTCACAGACTGAAAGTCAAAGGAGAGAGAACAATGCTGTATGTGACAGGGCACCAGAAAGAAGTGGGGGTAGCTTGCCCATTAGCTACATAGTGGACAAGAAAGATATGGCATTTTTATCCAATGGAAAGCTACTCAGCTATAAAGAAAAATAACCTCAAGTTTCTCATAGGTAAATGGATACAACTTAAGATCATGTTCATGGATGAAATGACCCAGAGCCACATGGGTGAACATCATGTTATCTCCCTAGTACAAAAAAACTAAAGGAGTTAGTGGGATTCAAAATACACAATACATATTGTAAAAATGAAAGGGAAGGAAGTGTCTAAAAAAGGCATGCAGTGAGCATTGTTAATCTATCATCGGGATTTGAGTCCTGCATTGTTTTCACTGAACTGTTCAGTTTGGTCTTATTCTATTTCAATTTGCCTAATTTTATTATATCTGATGGCATACACAGCTATTTCAAAGATAATAAAATACATTATGGTAGCCATTATTGATATCTGATCACCTTGTTTTGAAACCCTGTATTGCTATCACTGTTTTGAGTGATTTTATCCTATTTTGATTTGTTTGATTGTATTATGACTGATGATATAGGCAACTGCTTAGAATATGAGGCATTATAGTAATCAGTGTTGTTCTACTATGTATTACTTCCATTGTTTTGGTTTTTATTGGTTTTATTCTGTACTATTTTGTTTAATTATATTATGCCTGATGGTATGGGCAGTTATTTTGAAGATAACAAGAGGTATTATAAGGGGAAAGGAGGAAAGAAGGAAGGGAAAGGGAAAAAGACATAAATTTGTATATAGGTGTCTATAAGACAGTTAAAATGACTATACTACTAAATGCATTAGTTATTGAAAAAGTTTTATACTCATATGATTAGATCAATTTTACATGTCTATATCTGTTAATCTAAACAACCCCTTTGAAGGTAACGTTACACAATATTACAACCACTGTCAAATTCCAATCATCTCGTTTTGTAAACCTATAATGTCATTGTATTGGATTTGTTGTTGTTGTTTGTTTGTCTCTTTTGCTTTTTGTTTTTCTTTTCTGTGTCTTTTTTCTCTTAAATAAAAATAAACAGGCAAATTATATTACTTCCCTGTAAAATGGCAAGAAAAATATTGCCCTATTTTTTATCCTCACATTATTAATATGTTGATAAAACAAAATACATATAAGAAACCTGCCACCTATCAGGTACGCAGGGACAATCAATTCTCCATCATCACTCCATCACACTCCTCCCACAGTAGAGAAACATCAGACATTAACAATTTTAACTGCTTTTAAATAAATAAAATACTATGTACTTTTAAAGGACAAATGTATACACTTAAAAACAGCAATTCAAAGTGAAAAAGACAAGCTAATAAAAATTCAGTTGAAAGCCAAAAAAGAAAAAGAACAGTTTTTAAAACATATAAGCAACCTTTGTGAGAAACAGAGAAAGAGTTTATAAATAAAAAAACTACCTGACCTATGTAACATAATTCCTACTGACAATCCACCTGCATTTTCTATCAAACTAAGGTAAAGAAAGAGTGAAGCTAATCCTGGAGGAAGTCTACACAGCGCAGTCTGGTATTACAGGAAGCAGTTGTTCAAAATTAACATATATGAAGGACTTCTCATCACTATCGCTAAAAGGTAGTTTAAAAAGGGAAAGATTTTGAAATGTTGAGCAGCTATTTAAGGCCACCAGGACAACGGCTGAGGGGTAAGAACAACCAGAACTACTTCACAATGGTTGACATCTGCGTTAATCATATTTAAATGCACTACACATGCACTCCCACAGCTGTACTAACCACATTTTCAGTAGCTCCTCGAAGTCATGAACACTGTATTGTCTAGCATAGATAATGTAACATTTCCATCATCATAAAAAGTACTAATAGAAAGGGCAAGTTTGAAGGTCATCAGTGTCTTTCCCCCCAATGTTAAAGTCAGATGAATGTGTTTCACAAATATTACTTTTAAAAAAATGAGTAAACTAGAATTTAAAGTTGGAAAATTATTTTAGAAAATTACTACTTTTCCATAACTTTTTAACAGTTTTTAATGCTGTAAAATTACACCTAACTATATGCTGGGGGCATGCTCTGGTTAGCACCACGCTCCAGAGGCTATGAACTCCTCACAGTCTGACACAAGGTCCTAGTGGTACCACACTCTGGGGTGCACTCCACCTAGTCACCTGGGTCCCAGAGGTTCTGAACTCCACCCAGCCAGGCATAAGACCCCAGCACCACACTCTGGGAGTGTGTCCTCACTAGATGCACAGAGGATCAAAACTCTGCCCAACCCAGCGTCCCAGCGCAATCCATCAGGGAAACACCTGGTCAGACTCATAGGACACAGAGGAACCAAGCCCATCCCAGCCCAGAGCCCCAGAGCAGCTCATCAGGGAGTGACCAGCACAGCTGAAGGGTCTTGGAGAACTTGAGCTCCACCCATCAGAGCACAAGGCCCCAACTCCATAGTTCAGGGGTGCAACCATGCAGCAGGTCCTGGAGGTTCCGAACTCCACCCAGCCAGGAGCAGGGCCCTGGCACCATACACCAGGGACGCACTCTGGCTAGCCCCGCACTCCAGAGGCTCTGAACTCCTTGCAGCCTGACACAAGGTCGCAAGGGTGCCATACTCCATGGGCACACTATGCCTAGCGGCCTGGGTCTCAAAGGTTATGAACTCCAACCAGCCAGGCACAAGGCCCCGGCACCACACCCTGGAGATGTGTCTCTGCTAGCCACCTTGGTTGTGGAGGTTCTGAATTCCACCCAGTTAGGTTTCAGGCCCTGGAGACAAGCTCCAGGTGTGTGCCCATGCTAGCTGCAGGGAGGATACAAGCTCTGCCCAGCCCGGCATCCCAGAGCAACCCAACAAAGTACATCAGGGGAACACACAGCCAGGACCACAGGCTACAGAGCCCAAGGCTATGGCACCATAGTTTGGGGGTGCACCCCAGCTATCATGGGGATATTGGAGGATTGAAGCTCTAACCAGTGCAGAATCCCAGTGCAATCCATCGGGAGGCTGCCTGGCCAGTCACACAGGTCCCAGAGGAAAATGACAAAATGAAAGAGCAAGACGCATTCTCAATCCTCCAGCCCACCAAGAACAAACCTAAGAGACACTGAGAGACACTGAAATGGAAGACACTGGAGATCACACAACTGAACTTTCTGAAATGATAGCAACAGAAGTAAAGAAACAACTCCATGAAGCTATAGAGGAAATCAGATCAGAAATAATCTCTCAGGTAAAAAATGAAAAAACAAACATTATGAAAGAAATGCTGTATGTATCTAAATGAGATCAAGATAAAAAAATAGAAGAACATAAGAAAATGATGGAAAGTTTGAATGAACAATAAAAGACAGAATTAGAATGCATGAAACAGATTCAAAGCGATATTCAGGAAAATAAAAATTCCACTGAAAGCTGGCAAAACCGCCTGAATGAAGCTGATAACAGACTCTCAGACCTTGAAGACAGCATGGAAGGTTATAATCACAAAAGGAAACATTTTAAAAATTACAAGGAACCAGGAAACAACAATTCACCAGTTGCAAGATGATGCAAAGAGAAACAGTGTAAGATTGATAGGTGTCAATGAAAAAGCAGGGGTCAATATGAATGACCTGCGAAGGCTGCAGAAATAATAGCAGAAAATTTCCCAAACATAGGAAGACGATCTGCTATACAGATAAGTGAAGCATATAGAACCCCAATTAAATATAACCAAATTCAATTTCACCCAGACATATAATAATGAGGATATCCAAAATTCAGCCCAATAAAGGAATACTAAAAGCTATCAAAAAACAGAAAACAAACATTACCTACTAAAGAAAGTCTATCAGAATTATGGCAGACTTCTCAACACAAAACAAGTCAAGAAGAGCCTGGAATGAAGTATTTCAAATCCTGAAAGAAAACAACTTTCAACCCAGACTGATGTATCCTGCAAAACTATCTTTAAAAACTGATGGGGAAATATGACACTTCCACAACAAAGAACAACTGAAGAAACTCATGGCCACCAAACCAACACTACAAAGAGTACTGAAAGACACTCTAGAAAGAGACAAAGATAACTACAATCCCAAGAACAACAGCAAAAGGAAATCACTAAGCAGGGCAAACAAACAAAAAAAGTAGAAAACCAACAACAGAAAGATAACATGACAGTGATAAGTCAGTACATATCAGTTATATCAATCAATGTAAATGGTCTCAACTCACCAATAAAAAGAAACAGACTGGCAGAGTGGGTTAAGAAACAAAATCCAACAATATGCTGTGTACAAGAAACACATCTCACTCAAAAGGAAATTCACAGACTAAAAATCAAAAGATGAAAACAATACTCCATGCAACAGGAACCTACAAAAAAGCAGGGGCAGCTATTTGTTTGCAGACAATGTGAACTTCAAACCAAGAATGATCAAAAAAGATAAAGAAGGTCACTACATACTTGTTAGGGGAAAACTTGAAGAGATTACAATTATAAAAATATACGCACCAAATACGGGAGTACCGAACTCTGTAAGACAAATCTTAATAGGTATGAAAAACCAAATAAACAATAATACAGTTATAATGGGGGACCTTAACACCCCACTGTCACAAAGAGACAGATCAACCAAACAAAAAATCAGCAAAGAAATAACGGAACTGAATCAAACTTGTGAACAAATGGACCTACAAGATGTGTACTGAGTGTTCCACCCAACAACATCAGAACACACATTCTTCTCAGCTGCACATGGGTCATTCTCTAAAATAGATCATATACTAACCCACAGGACATACTTAACCAAATTCAAAGGAATTCAAGTAGTTCCATGCATATTATCTAACCATAGCAAAATAAAATTGGAAATTAATTACAAAAAAACTCCACAAGAACCCCATAAACACATGGAAATTAACACTCTCCTAAACAATCGATGGGTCACAGAAGAAATTAAAGAAGAAATTAGACAATATCAACAATCAAATGAAAATGCAAATACGAATTACCAGAACATGTGAGATACAATGAAAGCAGTCCTCAGAGGAAAATTTATAGCACTGAACTTCCACATCAGAAAAATGGAAAGAATACACATAAACAACCTAATGCTGCACCTCAAACTTCTAGACAAAGAAGAGCAAGTCAAGCCCAAAGCCCAAAGAGAGGAGGGAATTATCAAGATCAGACCAGAAATTAATGCAATTGAAACTAAGAAAACTATACAAAGAAATAATGAATCGATGAGTTGGTTCTGTGAAAGAATAAATAAAATTGATAAACCCCTAGCTAACCTTATCAAAAGGAGGAAAGAAAAAACTCAAATTCAGGCATTAAGAAATGAAAAGGGCGAAAGCACTACAGACGCTGTAGAAATACAGAAGATCATCAGTATCTACTTTGAAAACCTTTACTCCCATAGGTTTGATAACAGAAGAAATGGACAGATTCCTAGAAATGCATGAATTACCAAAACTGAATCAAGAAGACATAAAACTGCTGAATAATCCAATTTCAGTTAACGAAATTGAAAATGTCATTAAAACCTTATCAACAAAGAAAAGCCCAGATCCTGATGGATTCACTCCTGAATTCTACAAGAAATTCAAGGAAGACTTAACGCCAACACTCCTCAAAACTCTTCAATGAAATCGAAAGGGAAGCAAGTCTCCCTAACTCATTCCTGGAAGCAAGTATTACTCTAATACCAAAACCAGAGAAAGACACAAGCAAAAAAGAAAATTACAGACAAATCTCCCTAATGAACATAGATGCAAAAATTCTCAATAAAATATTGGCAAATAGAATGCAACAAGTCATCAGGAAGATTATATACCATGATCAAGTGGAATTCATCCCAGGAATGCAGGGATGGTTCAACATACACAAATCAATACATGTAATATACCATATCAATACAACCAAGGACAAGAATCACATAATCATCTCAATAGATGCAGAAAAAGCTTTCGACAAAATCCAACACTCATTCATGATAAAAACCCTACAGAAAGTAGGAATAAATGGTCTCTACCTCAACCTGATAAAAGCCATATATCATAAACCAACAGCCAACATCTTACTAAATGGAAAAAACTTACTAAATGGAAAAAACTTTCAACCTAAAATCAGGAACAAGACAAGGATGTCCATTATCACCACTCCTATTCAATATAGTTCTGGAATCATTAGCCAGAGCAATTAGACAAGAGACGGAAATAAAAGGAATAAGGATAGGAAGAGAAGAAGTTAAATTATCATTATTTGCAGATGATATGATACTCTATATAGAAGACCCCCAAAAATCCACCAGAAGACTTCTAGATGCAATAACCAAATTCAGTAATGTTGCTCAATACAAGGTCTACACTCAAAAATCAGTAACATTCTTGTACACAAACAACAAACTCACTGAGAGAGAAATAAAGGAAACCACACCCTTCACTTCAACCACATCCAAAAAAATGAGATACTTAGGAATTAATCTAACAAAGGAAGTAAAAGATCTATACAGTGGAAATTACGTTACTCTGAAGAAGGAAATCGAAGAGGATTTTAGAAACTGGAAAGATATACCCTGTTAATGAATAGGAAAAACAAACATTGTGAAAATGGCCATTCTCCCAAAATTGTTATATAGATTTAATGCAATTCCAATCAAAATACCACTGTGTACCTCACAGAGCTAGAGAAATCATTCCTAAAATTCATCTGGAACCAGAAGAGACCTAGAACAGCAAAGGCAATTCTGGGCAACAAAGGTAAGGCAAGAGGCATCGCAATCCCCAACTTAAAATTATATTACAAAACTACTGCGATAAAATCAGCATGGTACTGGAATCAAAACAGACCTGAAGAGCAATGGAATATATTACAAGATATAGCCACAACTACAAACACAATCAGCCACCCCATCTTTGACAAAGGGGCCAAACATGTACACTGGAAGAAAAACAGCCTCATTAATAAATGGTGCTGGAAATACTGGCTTTCCATATGCCATAAACTAAAATTAGATCCATGCCTATCACCATGCACTAAACTAAAGTCAAAATGGATCAAAGATCCGAATATTAAAACGAAGACACTAAATCTGCTGGAAGAAAAAGTAAGTAAAAATCTTGACCACATAAGAGTAGGCAGAGTTCATGAACAAAAATCAAACTGCATGGGAAATACTTCCCAGAATCAACAACTGGGATCTCATCTTATTAAAAAGTTTTTGCATGTCAAAGGAAATCTCCAACAGAGTGAAAAGAAAACCCATGAATTAGGAAAATATCTTAGACAATTGTCCCTCAGACAAAGGACTTCTATCTAAAACATATAAAGAATTAAAAAAATCAGGCCCCCAAATTTCAAGGACCCAATCTAGTAATAGGCATCTGAGATGAATACACACTTCTCAGAGCAAGAAATACAAATTGCAGATAAAAATATGCAAAATTGTTCAACATCAATGGTCATTCAAGAAATGCAAATTAAAACAACACTGAGATTCCATCTCATCCCAGAAAGTATGGCCAAGATCAAAAAATCAACCAATAACAAATGTTGCGGGGGCTGTGGGGAAAAAGGAACTCTTCTCCACTATTGGTGGGAGTGTAGACTGGTGCAACCACTGTGGAAATCAGTGTGGAGATTCCTTAAGAAGCTAGGATTAGAAGCTTTAATCCCAGCACTCGGGAGGCTGAGGTAGGAGGAGCATTGTGAGTTCGAGGCCGGCTTGGGCTACAACACGAGCTCAAGGCTGGCCTGAGCTACACAGTGCGACCCTGCCTCAAAACTCCAGGGCTGGGAGTTTGGCTCAGGCAGGTGCGAGGTGGTGAGTTTGATCCCGGTGACGCAAAAAAAAAAAAAAAAAAAGAAGAAACTAGGATTAGAGATTTCACTTGACCCAGCTATCCTGCTTCTGGGCATTTTCCCAGAAGAATCGAAAACATCATACCACAGTGATATATGTGCACCCATGTTTATAGCAACCCAATTTGTAATAGTCAGATCTTGGAAACAACCGAAGTGCCCATCAATCAAGGGATGGATAAAAAAAATGTGGTATTTTTATACAATGGAGTACTACTCAGCTATCAAGAAAGATTGCATCAAAACTTTTATAAGTAAATGGACACAACTTGAGACCATACTCATAAGTGAAATAAATCAAGCTCACATATGTAAACATCGTATTGTCTCCCTAGTGTAAGAAACTGAAAAAGTATATATGATCCAAAATCTACAACAAATACTGTGTAAGGGTAAAAAACTGCTCAAAGAGCAAAAGTAATTGGGATGGCGAAAAGAGAAAAGAAGGAAGAAAACAGGAAAAAGACATAAATTTGTATATATGTATACATAAGATAGCTAAAATGACTACACTACTAAATGTATTAGTTATTGGAAAAGAGCAGTTAATACTCATATGATTAGATCAATTTTACACATCTATATCTGTTAATCTAAACAACCCTTTTGAAGGTAACGATATGCAATATTACAACCATTGTCAAATTCCTATCATCTTGTTTTGTAAACCTATATTGTTATTGTATTGGATTTGGTATTTGTTTATCACTCTTGCTTTTTGCTTTTCTTCTCTTTTTTTTTTTTCTTAAATACAAAAAATAAAATAAAATAAAAAGCAATTACACCTACACTTTGAGGCTAAGAAAAAAATAATTAACAATGAAATATTAAGAGATTTTGGAAAATTTTTAGCTCTTTGAGAATGATTAGGCTTTGTTAACATGTGCATTGCTCTTTAATACACTTTTCAGACATGGTTTTATAAAAGCAAGTAACTTCCTGTTTTGCTATTTTAGACAACTGTCAGATCTTTGAGTAATCTATTCCCCAACCTGCTTGCCTCTGTGTCACAAATCACAGTTATTTTCCTGTTACAAGCTTTTAGAGACCCAAGATT
The DNA here is from genome assembly GCA_004363535.1 of Dasyprocta punctata. NCBI lineage: Eukaryota > Metazoa > Chordata > Mammalia > Rodentia > Dasyproctidae > Dasyprocta > Dasyprocta punctata. The sequence continues at coordinate 20,731 of RJWM01002801.1, forward strand.
ATCTCTGAGGGGGATAGAGATAAATTGGGATTCAGAGATAAATCAGCTCCAGTAAAGCTCAGCATCTACTAAAATAGTGGCTCCCAAATGCCTATCCAGAAAGGAGAGAAATACGGAATGCAGTTTTCACTGGTCTTCAATGAAATGAAAAAGCAGTTAGTATTATATTCAGGGTAAAGGCCTATTCTTTAGTCCAATTCTGTATCATCTTTTCTTCATTTTTGGTATTCATTTGTGCATCTTTATGCAGTTACAAGGAAGATAGTGAGTGTATATGTGTATGACTTCTAATGTCCCCTACTTGAGACAAAATCTATGAAAACTAAAAGTCTGACTTCTCTGTGATTGACCCAAAAAGAAGCTACCCACCAGTTATGTCACAGATAATACAGTGAAACAGAAAGTAATGATGAGAGTCTACAAAATTGAGAAAGGCAATGATTATTTCCAAATGTAGACGATCAATCAGGAAAGACTTCACAGGAACCTGGTATGTGGGTGAGTCTGAAGACAATGAGATTCCATGCACAGGTCAGGGGATAGTCGCTAAGCAAATAAGCTTCTTTAGAAGAAGGTTCAGATTAGGGAAGTTCAAGGCATTAAAAAGAGCAAATCATATAAAATCCAAAGTACGTGACAAAAATAAAAAATCATGGAGGGGCTGGTATGCTCTTGTCTGGTGTACACAAGGCCTTGGGCTGAATTCCTGGCACTACAAAAAAGGAAATAAATCATAGAGATATACCTGGGTGCCATTACAATGAGCAAATGGGACCTTGGGCATTGGCACGAGAAGCTGGGAATTCTTTTTCACTAAAAAGTTATATAATCTGTGACAGGGTGGTGTGTCAACTTGATTGGCTTTGGGATAAAGTTTCTGCCTTAGAGCCTGCCAACCAAGGACTGAATCCTCTGAAACCTTGAGCAAATTAAAACCTCTTCTTTAAATTGTGGTCATTGTGTCCCAGCCACAGGAGAACTGATTAATAGATAGTTCCAAGCAAGAAGAACCTTGCTTAGCTCACTTTGTTTCAGTCACATGGATGAATAAACGCCTAGTGATAATATTCACCTACAATGTATTGATTCAGGAGGATCCTTCAAGATGCAGTTTGTCTCATTAAAAATCTCTTGCCTGAAGCTAAAGGTATGGCTGTGGCAGAGCCTGTGCTTAGCATGGATTGGATCCCAGCACCATCAAAACATAACATTCCATACTTATATTCCTTAATCTGAACTCCCAAAGTATTTATCACATTACTCAGGGCAGTGCATGACCACGTCTTAAAAAGTCACTACCACAAAGTTATACTTTCAATAAACTGCATTTTTGTGAATTAATACCAGCACCTTGAAACACTGGGCCCATCAAAGAACCTAAGTGATGACTACCAACACATGTCCCAAAGCCCTTACAGTCCCACGTAAGTCCTACAGCAGGATGACGGTGGGCATTCATCCAATGGACATCTGAACCATAGCCACGCACATTGCTCTGAGAGATAACTAAAGAAACAAAATCACAAGCCAGCAACAGAGAGCATGACTGTGTACTTAAGAAAGGATTTATATTCCTACTTAGCTTTTCAAATCAGACAATGCTCCCAAAATAAGCTACCAGTTTCCTCATTGGTCTGTATCTTCTTGGCTGGTACACAAAAACCAAACAACAGAAGTCTAAAGAATCTACTCTGAAAGAGTAGCAATTCGTTTTATGGTGGTGTAAATTATTTCTAAGGATGCTTCTAGTCACTTCTCAATACGATGGCCATTAAAACATTGTAAACACCAACTGTTCCTACTTAACTATCTCTTTAAGATGAGAGCGGAGGGGGAAGTGAAGAACACACAGCTCAGATCAGAAAGTCTATCAACCAGACACTGCCTCCTTGGCTGAGGCTGCTACTGTGAAAAGCCACGAGGAAGAACGCACTTTCAGTCCAGCTTTGCTCTGCCTTGTATGCTCACCCAGGCTATGGCCTCCTTCCCATTTTGCCCCATTCAATAATCTTCCCTCAGTCCTCCCGTTCATTCACTAGCAAACCATTCCCTTCTTTCCGTCCTTCTCCACAGTGAAACTGTCCTAAGTGCATTACTGTTTAAAGTGTGAACAGACCTACGCAGGCACTCTTCTAAGCATTCTGCAGGGCAGCAGTGACTGAGTGGCTATGCGTTCACCTCCCTTTGGGGCAGAGTGTGTGTCCTCTCACAATGACTTTGGCCTTGGCCGAGGGAGTCAGTCAACGAACAGTGGACAAGATGAGAACAGGAATGGTAAAGCAGCTCACGTGTTTATAGCCTCTTGTGCGTTTGTGACAGTGAGAACAACATGCCCTGAGGACTGCTGTCCCTTCAACCAGGATGGGGCAAAGTACAGCTGACCAAGCAGAAGGCTGGATGCACCCCCAGCTAACCAGAAGACTACAAATCCCAACCTCAGTGCATGCCTGTAACCTCTTTAGACTGCAGAATAGTGTGCTCCCTGGCAGTAGCGAATGTGCATGCCAAGGACATTTAAGTTCTACGTAGATCTATTAGTATCCCATTTTACAGTTGAACAAACCAAGACAAGGAAGTTCAGTAAAGTGCCAACTTACATGCCAACTAGGCACAGCGGCCAAGCTCAGGGCCAACGTGAGTCCTCCCCCTGCCTGCTCCAGAGAGCGCGGTTTATCTGCTATCCAACCCCTGCCCCCTCTCCTCCCCCAGGTCTCCTGGGCCTTGGCTCTTCCACTGTGACTGCTGCCACTAATGATCCTCTAATCATGGACCCCAGAAAAGGCTTCAGGCTTCCGTCTTCCTGGCGTCTCCCCACACTGGGCATACTGACCTCTGGCAACCTCCACACCCTCCCTCCCTTGGCATCTGACACCTTGCCTTTGTTGGTTGACCTCTTCCTTCTCCATTACCTCCCAGACTCTTTTATTTATCCTCTTTCACCTGTGATCCTCCCCACCCCTACCCTCCTTTCCCTCTATCAGCCTGGCCGCTCACAGCTTCTCCCTTCCCTTTGTTTCTCGGTGCCTCCTGTTTGCCAAGAACTTCGCCAGACACTGGAGAGTCACTGGCAGAGTAAATGGGGTGCGGTCCATGCTCACGGAAGAGGAGAACCCCACAGAGAAAACAATCGTCAAACAGAACACAGCTTGTTATTGTGCACACAGCATTGACAGGCCTGTGTGTGGTGGGAGGCGGGGCCCGGAAGGGGAGAACCCCACCTGGTTTGGGGCCTTGCAAAGCCTTGCTGAGAACACACAGGAATCCACTCGGCGGAGTCAGCTAAGTGGATGGATCATGGAAGCAAACCATGAAGCTAGAAAGACAGTGACACGTTTAAAGGAAGAACGGAAAGCCCTGAGCATGCGCAGGGAACAGAGGGCCCAGGAACTGTACTGGACAAGGCTGGAGAAGGTGGCAGGCAGCGATCCGCAAGGGCCCGCAGAGGCCCCGAGAGGAGTCTGCTCCTTATTTTAGGACCAATGAGGATTTCTTAAAGCTCAGCTTCTAGGAGAAGTCTTCCCATCTCATCTAATTACTCTTTTAGGGCCTTGCTAGATCACTCCAAGCCCCAGCAAACAGCACTGTAGAAATGCACTACAAGGTATTTATGACCAAACGCCAGTACCGACCACCTCACCCACAAAAACTGACTGCTCTTAGTGACTAGCCTCTGGTAATGTCAATAAATTAAGACACAGACTTTGGGTGGAAAGATCTAGCCCTGTGGAATGCGTGACCTAGGGATTTCAGAGACTGGAAAAGAGAAAAACTTCCAAAGCAAAGGAAAAATTCTACAATAGCCATGGCTAGCACAGGGCAAACCCTGAAACCTGGCCTTACAGGCAGCAGAAGTGACTACAGGACGTAGCTACCAGAAGCTGCTGCAAAAAGAGGCGGCTCTGCCCACTGATACTAAATTAGAGCAGCAGTGGGCATCTCCTCACCTATCAAGCCTTGGCACAGCTGACCGACTCCCTGCCATTCCAGGCCCCTGTTAAACAACAGCTCCTTAGTACGAACATTCCTGACCACAGAACCAAAGTCGCTTCCCAGGCAAATGGCACCCACTCTTCTCATCTAATTCCCTACACAGCACTCGGTTCTCTGATCCCGAACACCACGTGTGTGAAAGCAAGGACCGTGCCAGGGTTAGAACCCAGCACCAGGCACAAAACCTGGACAGCACTCAGCAAATAATATATGAACAAACAAACGCATGGGACAGAGAATGCACACACAGCCTCCTATACTTTTCTATGTTTCTCTCTGCAAGGCTGTTTCAGATCCTTCTGTTTAAGAAGGACCTTTAAAACCTGTAACTGTATGCAAGGTTTTTGATCAGTGTGTACCCCTGCATTTCCCTAGCTTATGTTACAAAATCAAAGGATCCACATCTGTTAGAGACCGAGTTGTATCCTCTCCCTAGTCATATGTTGAAGCACTAACCCCCAAGGCAACTATCTTTGGAGACTGGGCCTTTAAAGAGGTACTACGATTAAATGAGGTCATGAGGGTAGATACCAATCCAATATAATGGGTGTGCTCTTTTTGTTGTTGTTTTGTTTTGCAGTAGTAGAGATCAAACTGAGGGGCACTCTACCACTGAGCTACATCCCCAGTGTTTTTTTTTGTTTTTTTTTTTGTTTTTTTTTTTTTTTTTTTTTGAGACAGAGTCCCATTAAGTTGCCCAGTCTGGTGTTGAACTTGTAAACCTCTTGCCTCAGACTTTGAAGTACAGTACCTGGTAGCACAGGTGTGGCCACTATACCTGGCATGATGCCGGTCTTTATAAGAAAAGAGACACCAGGAGTGGACAAAGGAAGAGGGGAGGGAGGAAGGAAGGGAAGGTGAGAATGAAGGGGGAGAGGACGCAAGCCAAGAGAGAAGAGGACATGGAAGATACCAAACCTATCGACAGCTGGATCTCCTGGTAACACAACTAGAAACTTGGATCAATCCTTCCCCAGGGTTAGATCTACACATAGGCTTCTCCGGTAAGGAAGCTGATAAACAGCTTCTTTGTATTTAGGCCTGGTGGGGTTGGGTTGAGGTTTGAGAGACCCGGAATTCGTATCACATATATCATGTCACACAAAAGCTACGCTGCAATGACTGGAAGGGTCTTCAAGTGTCAGTAAATCACACTGCTTTCCTAACTTCGTGTGTTAGGTAAACCACTTGGGTTTCAGCCAGTGGTGCAGGAGGGTGTTCATGAGGGGTTTTAAATGAGCAAACTGGTGTTCCAAGATTTTAAGACATGAACTCGGGTATGGTAGTACATGCCTGTAATCTCAGCACTCTGAGAGGCTGTGGCAACAGGATCCAAGTTTGAGCCCAGCCTGGGCAAACTGGTTACTGAGCAAAACCCTGTTTGAAAATTTTAAAATACAGAAAGGGCCAAGATGAAGGCCCTGGGTTCAATCCTTGAGTTCAATCCTTGGTATCACACACACACTCACACACACTCACACACACACACCAAGATTGGGTTGATGCACAAAACTGGCATCACAAAAACTTAAGTTTAGAGGCCCTTGGGTTCTCCAGATGAGAAGAGACAAAGGCTAAATTAAATTAGGACAAAGGCTAGGAGGGTAAGCAGTGTGAGGAAATGGGCTTGGAAACAGTTTATTTAGATCAAAGGTTGGCAAGCCTTTTCTCCAAAGGGCCAGAGAGCAAATGTTTTAGGCTTTGCAGAACACACCTTCCGCTCTAACTACTGAACTGTGCCCTGTGGTACAATAAACAAAACAAACTAATGAGCAGAACTATGTAACAATAAAACTATTTACAAAAGTTATCTGCCAACCCCTAACTTACACAGTAAATGGTCAAACTTGGCAGCTGACTATTAGTAATGAGGTAACTGCTGGGCTCAATTAAGGACCTTTCTGTTCTCATTGGTTTCGGAGTCATAAATTCATTGAGTCACTGAACTTCAGAAAGGAATGGAAAGTCATTAAAACTATATTGCTTAACAGCTTCATTTTATGGGCAATGATACTAAGGGCAGGTGTTTCTGAGGTGGCCGCCAGTCAGCAGGGACAGGATCAGAATTTCTAACTGGGTCCAGTACTGCCTGTGCAATACTACTCCTCTTTCTTTCACTAGATGAAAAGATTTTTCTCTTGTGGCCTCCACACCACCATGTCACATGCAATAATAAACACTGCACACTTAATAAACATTGCTAGATATCAATTGTGTGTCCTAGGACCACTGAGAGACTATTCCCTAACTCAAGAACCTTAGCGCCTTATCTTTGTTACACACTCCCCCAAGTCATCTTTGTGCTTCTCATTTTTTTCAGATCTGGTATTTTTTTAAATGGTTGTGAAACATACATCGCCCTTCTCTGCTCTAAGGATTATTCACTCTCTAATCTGAGCAGTGTTTTATGTTAAAAGCATATAGAGAATTTATTCAAGCCAAGAACTAAGGCACTGCTTATTTAGCCTCATGACAAGAAAGAATAAATCATAGACGTGCGTTATCAGAACATAACCACAGTCGACTCCAACTGAAGATCAAAAAATTCGACTAACATGCAAGCAAAATGCATTATGACTATGCAAAACCAAAAACCATACAAAGAGAGAAAGTCCACAAAAAAATATGCCAAATACTAATAGCAACTGTCCTTTAAAAGCTGAATCCATGGATAATTCTTTTCTTTCTGCTTTCCAAAGGGTCTATATAATAAGCATGTAATTATGATTATTTTTAAAGGTTAATTTAAAAGGTAGAGAAATGATGTAATGTTGTATAAATTTTTTATTCTCAAATTTCTAATATCTTGCTCTAAGACATTATAAGCATAAATATTAAATTACATTAAAAAGGAACTTTAGGTTTACAAACCATACTTTTTGCTCTAAATACATGCTGTGATTGTAAAATTGGATAAATTGTGTCCATCCTAGTGAACAACTCGGTCTTAAGTATATCCATATACTATATGGTCATTATCCTATTTTCTAACACAATTCCCTTTTTTATCTACTAACAATTAAATCCAACAATGCATCATCTTGCTATCCTAACTTCGAACTTTTTTGGAAAATTATCTTTAAACATTGTTGCCTCTTTCTCACATGCACTACAGCACCAGAATGGTATTTGGGAAACTGGACTTTTTTCTGCTTCCTATTACATGTTGTTCAGAAAGCCTGATACTGTGAACAAAATCTGAACTCAATCAGTGATGATTTTCTGAGCATCTACTACATACCAGATATTCTTCCACATGCTCAAATATATCAGTAAAAAACAAGGTTTCAATTGTGATATAAGGAAATTTTTAGTAAGAGGAACCATCTACAGAAGTGAGAATCCTATAAAATATGCTTAGATTGATACCTTTCTTACAATTAACACAATAAAATGCACACATATTAAATTTATCTGGAAGTTAATAAAAAGGGTAAATAAGAGATAAACTCTGGAGTCAGATGCTGCAGCTCAAATACTTGATCTTTTCTGGGTAACTAACCAACCCAATGAAAAGAACTAAATATTCTGATGCAAGAAGATTTCGTTCTTTGCCCTAAATATAACCAGTCAGTTCATCTTACAATGAATACCATGATGAATAAGCCCCATTCATATCTGCAGATCTTTCTTTCTTTCTTTTCCTCTTTCTTTCCTTTTAAAGTGGGACAGTCAAATAAGAGCAGAGAGCCTAATATTGTCAAACATTTGAAGAAAACATTTAACATGATAGGAGACCAGATGAACAAATAGGAAGATATCTACTTAAAAAAAAAATTCGGGAAAGAGAAGTAAAGTTCGATTATAGCATTAAAATATTATCATTTATATACTCAATAAAATGTGGGACAATCCATATTTTCAACCACAAAATGAGATGTTGAAGCATTTTTTAAAATATCAAAAAAAAATTTTTTTTTGATACAGAGACTCCAATTTAGGACCTTGTATTTGCCAGACAGGTGCTATGCCACTGAGCTACATACATGGCCTAAACATTTTTAAATGATAGTAAAAATTATTAACACTGTAGGAACTGGAAAATAAAGTTCATATAACAGAAAGTACTATTTTCATAAAACAAAAATAAAATATAGCAAACTTAAGACTTCAATGAACCAATCCTGCAAATTTATCATCTCAAGGACAGATAATGATAAAAAGAATAAACAAAATGGATAAAAGAAAAACAAGTAAATAATTCAAAAAACTTTACAGAAATGAAGGGTGTTACAGATTACAAACTGGTGGTCAACTTAGCACCAGCTGAATTACTTCAGCTGGTGTTGAGTAAAGATGCTCCACCTGAAGAAAGTTGCCAGCATAAATAGGGATGTGCAGAAGAAGGAGGCATTGTGGGTTCTTTCAAGAGGTGTTGTTTGAGCTGCTGGTTCTCCTGGAGGTGCTGGTCACGCTGGCTTCCCCAATATGGATTCGGCCATTATCGTCGGAGGAGCTCGGGACCTCATCGGTGAGAGTGGCTGTGGTTCATGTTGCGGGAGCTCTGCTCCTCACATTGTGCATCGCTTCCTGGCTCCAGAGGGGAGGCTGTGTGCTGGAGAAGCTTGTCACGCTGGGCTTCCTGACCTGTGCTCAACTGTTCTCCATCGTCGGAGGAGCGTGGGACCTCGTCGCCGTTGGGGACGGCTGTGGTGCTCTTCAGGGCAGCCCCGCTACTTCTTTTGAGTGTGACTTCTCGGCTCCCACGTAGAACCCTCAACCCACTGCACAGCTCCTTCACCCAGCTGGCATAGACTTTCTAGCTCCACCGCTGACCTTTGGCCTTCCCGGCACAGAACCGTAAATAGTCTGGCGTGAGTCCTTATTGTGGGCTCTTAGATTCCCAGTTGGAACTGTGGGAGGCATTGTCATGTGTTTTGGGTCTCTAGCTGGACTCTCGCAAGACATTGCTGTGGGATCCAGGCCCTCGGCTAAATATCCTGGGTCTTAGTGTTGTGGACAGATTTTCCTGCACTTTCTTGTGTATAACTTTGGGTGACTATTATTAAACAGTATTACAAACTCTGTGTCCTGTATGTAATTGTTCTCCCTGTAACCCCTGACTACAACAAAGGGCAAGTTTCCATTCTGAAAGACCACTAGACACATACAAAATACAGAAAAACAGACTTGCACCAAGGAATACTCTTATCAAATTTCTGAACACTAGGACTAGAGACAGGATTCAAAAATATAAGAAAAAGCATATTTTGCACAAATGATCAACAATCATGTTTTTGAATTTCTCAAAAAGGTTGGAAACTAGAAGATATTAAACATTTCAAAATTGTGCAGGAAGATAATTTCAAATTTTAAAACAAATACAATCAAGTTACCAATTAAGCACAAAAGCAGAATAAAAACTCTCAGATAAGCAAGTTCTCAACAGTATGTTTCTCGTGTACTTTTCCTCAGAAGGTAAAGGATATGCGCCAACAAAATCAAGGTGAAAACAAAGTAAAGTGAAAACACGGGGTACTAACACAGAGACTCTAACCCAAAAAGAACTTCAAGAAAGGAACCCCAAAGATGATGATGAAAGGAAATCCAAACCTAACAGCTATGAAGCAAGTCTAAGGGACAACCAAACCTGATCAAAACAAGTCATAGTTCTTCAGGGGAAATTTCTGCAATGAAAAGCAACTGATGGAATTTCTTCTGTATGACTTTAATGGAAGGCGATTTAACAAATAAGGGAAACTTTCAGTTTGAACCAGTTATAAGTTTATAGACCATTAAGAAAGTAATAATAGCAAATATATTAGTAAGTCTTTTTAAACATGATAATTTTTAAAACTACGTTCACATATAACTTTGATAAAAACAAAGTTTAAAATTTAAGTTTATAAAGTACTTATACTTCCTGGCACACAATATTTCATAACTTTAAAAACCATTATAATGATGGTGTCAATTCTCCATACATACATAGGTTTTACATTCAACTGCTGTTTTTATAGGTGGCCTCAGATAACATGCCCACCTATCCAGAGTCTATCTCTGTATGTAAAATTGGAATAAATACAATGCTGTAGGTGTCAGAATCTTTATAAGTCACAATCCTTGGCAGGATCCTTTAATAAATGTTGAATAATATTTGTCTCTATTTGTATGTAAAACATTGAGATATATTTTATCACCTGAAAAATGAAACTCTAATTCAGAAATATTAACTCAAGAGATCACTTAGGTGCTGAATATATGAACACTGTTTCTGAGTGTTTACTTAATCAAAGATTCTAAGATACTAAGACTAAAAATAGCAGCACAGTCTCCACAGTATAGCAAGAAAAAGTTAGTGAAACATTAGCAGAATGATTAGAGGCCAAAATGAAAACCCCCTTCCCAAAACAGATGAATTTAAAAATCTATCTTTGTTAAAAGAGTATGTTGAAAATCAAAGAAATAAAATGTCATGGCAATAATCAAATGGTGTATGCGAATACATAGTCAGCTATAATAAAGGTAGATAAACATAACTTTGGAAACATGTTACAACTCAGTTCTGCAATTAATTTGGACACCACCCTTATACTGCGAAGACCTCCTTCCATCCCATACGGCTACACCTTTCACTGTAAAAGCTGGGCTATTTTTGATTCATTTGCCTGGACAATGGCTGTCCAGTGACAGGAGAGTACAGGGAAGCAAGGACACCTTCTTAAACTTGCCCAGGTACTTGTTTCCTTCTCAAAACGTCTTAGCACTGCCCTCATTATGTGCTGCATCTAAGAAAAATGAGATCACTCCTTCTTTACATTCACAAGCAAAATTTTACAAACAAAATGTGTTAATATTTTACTAACAATTATTAAGATTTGCTAAAGTAGCTTGTGCTGTCCCAGGTACAGCTAGCTATTCGAGTGAAGCTCTAAAGGATGCTCGCTCTCCCCGGGGGGCCCGTGTCCAGGCAGCAAGCTGGTTCTGATTGAGACAGCGCAGCGGACAATGAAGTCATCTGAACTTGGGTTTGAATTCTCACTCCATTTTTTTTACCTGGTGTCCTTGGGGATAAAACTGAATTTCTCTGGGTTTTAATATTTTTTTTTTCATGTAGGAAGTGGAGATAATATTTATAACCATGTCATAGGATTGTCGGGAAAAGCAGGATCCTGAAAATTAAAAACAATCACTGTGGCCGGGACACCAAGCAGCACAGCTGTCCCACGGTTTGCGGCTGAAAGGCAGCCTCACCTGCGGATGCCACAGTCTAACAAACCCTGGCTACTGCTACATCAGCTAAGGCCGTCAGTCTCTTGTTTGCGTTTTTAGAGCTTTTTTTGCCTATGGGGAATATAAAGAATTTTCATACCCAGAATAAGATACCTTCAAAAATGACCTTACTATGACCATTCTGAAGACCTGGTAATGGAGGACAATGGACAAAATACTGGGAAAGAAAAAGGAAAATTTAACCGCTCATCATTGTGAGCCAATGACTAGGCGCCTCTGAAGAATTACACGACCTCAGGCTCCTCTCTGGTTGTCTTCATCCATAACTGAAGAAAACTTCTGAATCCCTTTTAAAATACTAATACGAGTACTATGGACAGCTGTTGGTATCCCACTTATAAAACCCTTTCAATTGGGTTCAGTGCCATCCCTTCCACCATGGAAGCAATAAAGGCACCACAGTAAAAGGGCTCCAGATACCAAATCCCAAATCGAAGTTTTGTCACTGATGAGCTGTGTGAGCTTGGGCAGGGAAATTTCACATCCTTACTTATAAATGGATCGGCTGTGGCTCCAGTGAGAAACGGTACTTGGAAAGTACTGCGCTGTGCAGAGCCAAAGCGGTGTGAGCTCAGTGACAGTGGCCATCAGGGAGGACGCCAGCAAACAGGCAGTGTCAAAGCTACCAGATCTGGAGTTTCTGGGAAGAACCCTGGCCATGCGAATCCAGTTAGCGGCACGAGCGGCTGGGTTGTTGGGAGAGGCAGTTAGCAAGTTTGGGATTGGGCTTCAGTCAGGGAAGACCTCTCCCTCAACATCAGCATCAGAGACAATGACCACAGCATCTGCAAACCTGTCTCTTAGAGCCACTGAGAGACAGCCCAGCGGTGGTAGGACATAGAAAGAAATGGAGATCATATGTCTATCTTGACAAAATGGTGAAGGTGACCAGGTTTATTATGCATATCTCTTCATCTGTCCTTCCTGAGATGACCTCTATTTTCTGTTGCTCCTTAAAAACCAAGCCCCTGTCAGAAGAATCAGAGTGTCCTTAGGTACCGCCTAGCTGCCTGGGACACCCAACCTTGACTCTGCAGACAGGGCTCCCCCAAACTCAGCCCCATGTTCTGGAAAGTATACCTGCTCTGATGTTCGAGAACTGGAAGTCCTCCTACTGCATCCCTGCCTTACCTGGAATTTCCTTATTACAGAACAAGACAACTCACAAGAAACTGTCAGTGACCCAAACAGACCATCCTTTAATAGTTTTTTATTTGCAAGAATTCTAAAGATAACATCTTAACCAGGAAATGAAACGATCATCTTTTCAGACAACATTTTGATCAAATGCCACCTCTACTGTTTACTAGCAGTGTGACAATGGACAAGTTACTTCAACTTTGTGTTCTTTTCAATATTTGTAAATAGGGGTGACAGTGGTCCTATACTATAGAATTATGTCAAGCTAATGCGCTAATAATATCTGACAAACATAATATCAGAACAGCACCAAACACTTAGAATGCAGACTGGTTTTCCTTAATAGCTATGTATACACTTTTCAGTTACAACACAACTTATTGGCCACTTTCAAGAAGAACAGTAACTTCTCTAAAAGCTGCTGACATCAACTGCTGATGGCTCCTACCCTACCAGTTATCTCCTCTATCCTTTTGTATCTTTGAAGTCTACCTCTCCACTAAGTCTGTTCACCTAGTCTGTGGACGTTCTCAAATATTTCCTAGCCAAAAAAAAAAAGTTTCCTTCAAACTTGTTTCCAGCCTAGGAATAAGCCTTCCTTCTTCCAGCTTCTCCATATCTCTAGTGTTTGACTCTGATCTCTTTCTCTCCCTCTCTCTCTCAGGAACTATTTCTCCCTTCTTTCCTCATTACGCCATGAGCTGATCCCCATGTCCATGCCCATGCTTTGAAAGTAGCTTCCTCATCACCCATTTAACCCCTGAACCATCATAAAACACACCCCCTCCCCATTTCATCAGAATGCCTTTTACTCCCTGCCAAGCCTGGTGGGCACTTCCCAGCACACACCTCGCTGGCAGACTTCACACCACAGGCAATGCTGACACTTGGGAATGCACACCCCACTGCCTGTTTGTTCTCCTCTCCTTCAGCTTCCTCTCCCTGGCCCCATCCCTGAAATGCTGCCATTACCTGGCAGTCCTGATCCTCTCACTCTTGCCCACCTACTCTCTTGCTATAAATGTGTTCATGGAAGGATGTAAGGACCACCACATGTGAAGGAGTGAAACAAAGGCATCTGCAGGGTGGGGAGAGGAATCACATCAACAGACCAAAGGGCTTAAGATGTGCTGCAAGCACAGGAGGCAGGAGCACCCAGGAAGATTCCTTGGGAGCAGCACATACTACTGATACTTTACTTTCTTGGCAATGGAAAGCCCCTAAAGACACAGGAGGAAATTATAATTAATCCCAAATCCTAGTTTTTCTTTCCCACTATGAAACATTTCTAACACCCTTTCAGTTCCTTTACTTTCTTTTCCTTTTTCATCCTATTACTACATTATTTCAACTTCTCTTCTGTCTTTTTAGTCTTTGCAGACTGTGGTCAGCTCACTCTATAGCAGTGAGTTCACTCTATCACAAAACAAGAGCAATGACAAACAAAACACAATGATTTCTCAAAGGGAGTCCAAGGCAGTGTGAAGACTGTGCCTGGGGCCACGGTGGCTTCTTTCCAATACAGAGAGTGAGCAGCCCCTCCACAGTGTCCCTGTTCTTGTTCCTTCTTTGGTAACCATGATATATTTAGTGCCTCAGTCTTAAATTTCTGACTCGACTATCCAGGTGGGAAAGGTTCATTAATAGCTTCACATGCTTTTATAACTTCCAGTGCCATTCACAGTGCTGAGTTTACAGCAGGTACAAAATGAAAACTCATTGTCCAAATAAAACAGCAATTTTCACTAGTTGCATGCTGGGCATGCAGGTGAATTTGAAAGGCAGCATGGAAAATATGACAAAACCCTACAGGCCTGGAGCTTCTTACAAAGAAAGGATATAAAAATATAGTCAGCTAATATCAAGATGAATATTTTATTAGGGATTTGTCCCAAAAATTCTAAAGAATTTTGAGTGGCTTTTATTATAATTCTGTTTATCCAGGTTTCCAAAAGACAACTAGTAAACCAGAACCGAACTACCAAACTAGGACAACCAGAAAGCAACACAATATGGCAATAAAGCAAGGCCTCTGGAAGACGCATATATTCACCCACAAAGCAGAATTCTATGACAAACTAGCCATATGGCCTTACAAAAATTAGTTATCTTTTCTGAACCTAAATTCCTCCAATTATTAGATTGTGGGACGCACCCCACATTTTGCTGCATTATCAGAATTTTTAGAGAATGACATAAAGAGCTCAGACTAGACACAGCATAACATTAGTTCTTTAGTTATTCAACAAGTAATCCAGTGCCTTTTAAGAGCCAAAAGCAGTGGCAGGCACTTGGGACAGATCAGAGAATTAGAAAATCAAAGGCCCATTCTCATGGATCTGAGATTACCCATCTTCAGCCTCTGAACAGGATTAAAGACCCTGTTCTCCTACTACACAAAAAATACACATAATGTCCATATACAAACTGCGCCTATGGTTGTAAGATGTCATGAAATTCTTCAGTTCTCTCTTGTGATCCTAGAGTAAGAACCCTACCCCTAGATCAGGGTCTCTCAAATACATTTGTTCAGGGCCCTAATTCTGATTTACCCCAAAAGAATGGCCCGAGAAAATCTGTCCAAGGAAATATGGCCTAAAAAAACCTCAAAGCCTCCAGCTGGTCTTCCCAATCTTACTGACCACATCCTATGACTATAAACTACATTCTTCTTCAGCTTGACACATAGTAGGTTTTCAACAAATATTTCTAAATAAAAGAAAAACTATTCTACTTCTAAGCAACAGGAGTAGAACAGTACATTCACATATACTTCCTAGATGACTCTAACATCAATATCAATCCCACTACTTATTCAGGCAGAAATCCTGACTAAATAACTACAATGCAGAAAGGCTACATTTTCTCAGAAACCAGGAACGAGACAGAAGCCAGAGCCAAACCACCACAAAGCACTGACAGGCACATGGCACTACTCTCAGAGATGAAAGCGGGGTAAAGGCAATGACGTGGCTAAGGCCAGCAGACAGACTCCCCATCTGCACCTTTACTTCCTAGTTACTGGCTGTTCCCTCTCCTGCAAACTACAAATCACTGGTCACAAGGTTGCAATACCAAACTTCAGACAAAATCAAGTCAAAGGATGCCCACTGAAGCCCAGTTCATAACATTTTTATCTCCACATAATGAACAGGTAGCTCTCCAAAAGCAAAAATAGATCCCTCAATTAAAATGTTCACATTTTATAATCTCAAACAGTAGTGTTAGGAAAACCATGTGTGTAGGAGCTCAACAGCAATACCAAAATATGACTGTCTCACTGATATCTCCGATTATCTTTTGCATTCGGTTATCAATTCTCCTGGCAAGCTGTATACACCATTGGGGACAAGCAAGACACAGTTTTCTAGGTGAACCAAGCATTGCTTTTACTATATGAAGGGACATCTGATGAGAGACCCAATTCTAAATCAGAATCACACTGGGCTACAAAATGCGAGCCTGGCCCTTGCCACCTCAAAATTTAAACACACTGGAAACAGTCACTAACCTTTTCTTAATAATATAAGAGCATAAGACTGGGTCCAGCAGACCCATCCTTTACTTTTGGACTGTAAATTTGTACCTTAGCATTATAGTAGCCAACCGTACATCTCAATATCTTTCCCTGAAGGATACAAGAAGCAATCTATATGTATGTTTACTCACTTGGTATGATGAATGGTAAGGTGTGTGTAGGGAGGCAAAAGTGCCAAAATGGGATTTGTGTACATCTTTATGCTCCATGGGACAGTTTTTGTGAATGTTTACCTAAGCATCACAAGGGTCCACTAGACCCACACTGCTCCAGAATTCATTAAAATAATTTTTTTCGTCTGATTTTTCTGGTAGAAGTAGCCCAATTCAGTACAATGGCACATGAAAAATCGGATTTGCAAGTTTGGGAGGAGATCAAAAGTGAATCTCTAGATTACTAATGGGTGAATGAAGATGATCCATTATGGTACAATACATGTTTTCATAACAGAAGAGTGGTGTGGGTGTATGATGTTGGTGCCGATGATAATGATGGCTTCGACATGGATATGTGAGCCAAAGTTCCTGTGACAGTGAAATGGATCAAGAATTCACTGATACAGACACAAGGAATGCAGACCTCCTTGATTCAGATGATGAAGAAAACAGCAATATGAGTACATATTTGACTAGTCGAAATGTTGCAAAATGGTTACACAACTAAATGGACAATCCAATGTTAGAACTAGGTCTGAAAATACAGTGAAGGTCTTGGCAGGGGTGAAACATATTCAACAAAATGCCAGTACTGTCCATTCAATGTTGAAAATTGTAACAGATGAAATACTACAGGATGCTGTGAAATACACAAAGGCTAAAATGCAAGTAAAACATTCTGTATGCAATAGTAGCCATATTAAAAAATGTGTTTATTATGATACTTCAATAGCTGAACTAAAAATATTCATAGGTTTGCCTTACTTAGATTTCTCTTGGTGATCACGGGAATGTAAGATTTATGGAAAAGCAAGGAGTCAAAATATGGCATAAAAATTTATGCTCCTGTAGATACAAAGACTTCTTATGCTTTCAATTTAGACATTTATCCTATAACTCAGCCATTAGGTTCTTTTTCATATACTAATAAATCAAATGATGCTGTGAACAGACTGGTTGCTCCCAACTCCCAAACTAATCAGAATGTGACATCTGACAATTAGTTTACCAGTTCACAACAGATGTTATATTTGCGAACAGAGCACCAGTTGACCAATGTAGGAACTGTACACAGGAACAAAGCAGAAATTTCAAATGAAATGTTGGAATTTCAAACCAGAGAATTACACAGTACAAACTCTGAATTTTGATATAACATTGGCCTCGTACATGGCAAAGAAAAGCAAACTGGCACTGCTGATGTCAACATTTCACCACAATGGAAATACTGATAAGGAAACCTCGAGAAAATGGAAGCCGGAGATGGACACTTTCAATGACAAAACCGAAGGCGGAGTAGATGCTGTTGATGAATTATGCAGCAACTATGTCACTTTAAACACAAAGCACTGGCCAATGGTTGTGTTTCACTTAATCCTAAACATGTGGCATAGTTTGATAGTTTACAAAGAAAAAAACAATTGGAAAATATGGAGAAATTTTCTTAAGAGGTTTGGGACTGGAGTTCCTAAGAGATCATTTTATAGCAGGAAAAAAAAAAAGAACTACATGGAAAAACTGTGGAGCACACTGGTAAGCCAACAGGTGAAAAGGCAGGCATAACGCCAAAAAGACATACGACAACAGGAAAACAAAAAAGATGTCAAATGTGCCCTACAAGAAAGGACAGGTAAACAAAACATACCTGCTATCCATGTGATACACTTGTGTACAGAACATGCAGTTGGCATGTGTGAAGACTGCCTTGGGTGTAACAGTTAAAGCAAACCTTATTTCTGTGGTAGACTTTTGTGTTTACACTGTAGTTCACATAGGTTTTTATTTCTGATGTTATCTTTTAGGTTTTGTAAGTAAACAGCTGACGTGAAAATAATGATGTCTATTCTAATTTGTTACTACGTTTCATTGACATCTTATTTCCCTACTAAGTGCATGTTGTACAATATAGCAGAAAGCTCCTAACAGAACCAGAGAGGAGACAAGACTGCCACATAGGAAAGTTAAGCACATGTGCTGCCTGTGTAAGTGATACATGTGCATGAAGCATGCAGTTGTCATATGTGAAGACTGCCTTCGGGGTTGACAGTTGAAGCAAAGCTCATTTTTCTGGTAGAGTTCTATTGGTATTTTCATTGTAGTTCATATAGGAATTTTATTCCTGATGTTATAGTTTAGGTTTTGTAAGGCAATACACAGCTGATGTCAAAATGTTGATGTCTACTCTAAACAAAATACCTATTAAGAATCTAATTTTATTAATATTTTATGTTCCTGTTAACTACACTGTATAATAAGAACCTCCTAACAAAACAGCAAGACTCCTGAGATGTCAAGTATGTCCTACAAAAAGGCCAGGAAAGCAGATGTGCTGTCAGAATAAGTGATGCGTGTATGTGGAACACGCTCCCGTCATGTGTGCAGACTGCCGTAGGTATAACTGAAGTAAAGATATTTTTTGTAGAGTGCTATTGGTAGTTTCATTGTTGTTCATATAGGAATTTATTTCTGATGCTCTTTTTTACACTTTGTACACCAAAAACCAGTCAATGTTGAAAATTTTGATGTTTTATAAACTCAATAAATATTAAAAATTCAATACTTTTTGAGTTTTTCCTGTTATGTACTCATTCTTTAATATAATAAAACTCATAAAATTAAAATGATTAATTCCTCAATAGAAATATTCTAATAATAAACATGGGTCTGTGCCTTGATGCCAAACTTATGTTCCAAGGACTATGCATCACAAGACAGCGTCTACAACCAAGACAGGCAAAACCAACTCACCATGGCAGGCAGAAGCAGAGCCTTAAGAGCAGGTGAGCTTTCCCCCTCGGCTAAACTCACTCTTTGCGGCCTCTCAAACTGAGTCTTCCCTTTCCTGCCTTTGTGTTCTTGCCAAACTTTCCCCAAAGTAAGTCTTCTTTGGCCTGTTTTCCACCGCCACAACAAACCAATATACAAATTCTTATGCTATTTACTATAAAATTAAGTATAGAAAGTTTTCTTTGGTCCACTAAAGTAAGTAGCATTTGTAGGCTATATCTATGCTTGAAGTACTAACCTGGGAATCAGGGATGAAGTACATTTGCCATAGTTATAATGCACACTCATGGAAACCCATCTCTGCAGAACTTTCCCCTTCTGATCCCACCCTACTTCCTACAAAGCCTGATTGACCAAAGTCTCATTTTCTTTGTGGGTGGAGGGAATGCAGCCCTCGTTATCAGTAGATGATTCATGTAGAAAAAAATCCAAATAAAGAAGCATATATGTGAGGAAATAGCCACTCTGGAAGAGTTTGGCAGTGTCTTGTAAAGTTAAAACATACTATACTGATTTCAAAATCTCATTTCTAGCTATTTACACAAGAAAATGAACAGGTCTGCACAATCTGTAAACAATTGCTTGTGGTGGCTTATCCATAACCACCAATTACTAGAAACAACACAAATGTCATTTAGTCTGTGAATCGACAAATTTCAGTATTCCCATTCAATGGAATGCCACTCAGAAATCAAAAGGACTTAATTATTGATGTGTGCATCAGCATGAATACATTTCAGTGCAGTACACTAAGTGAAAGTCACCAGATTCAAATGATAGCATAATGTATGACACCATTTACATGATATTCTATGAAAGGTAAAGTTAAGGGGTAGGATTCAGGGAAGTGTTATGGGTGGAGGGAAGGGCCTGATGAGATGTGGGGAATGTTGGAATTGTTCTGTATCTTGACTATGAGTGGTTACAAGAGTATTTTTCCCAAAACTCACAAGACTACAGAAAGTGATTTTACTATACATAAGTCATACCCAAATAACCACAATTTATAAATTGTAAATACAAATATGAAATCATGAAAGACAAAGTGAGAAAGAAAGAAAACACTTGAAATGGAGGCCGAGGTTTCAAAATTAATAGCAAAACACTTTGAATGATTCTTTATCTTGCAAACACAAGTTAAAGTTTACCTTCTATTTAACTACGATTGGGTTATAATTGTAAATACATGTTAATTCTTAGGATACAAAAGAAGCTCATTTTGTTACACAACTTCTGCATCAAATTTACACCAGCAGAACAAAGTATCTTTCACTTCAAATGACTTTTCACAGCACAAATATGACAGACATATTTTTTCCCAAAATGTTTTATGGTGACCCTTTTCACTAAAGACTTCTCTTAATATTTAGAGGGTCCTGTGAGCACAAGGCTGGCCTGAGCTACATAGTGCAACCCTGCCTCAAAAAACTAGGGCTGGGAGTTTGGCTCAATGGCTTAAGCGCCTGTCTGGCAGGCGCGAGGTTGTGAGTTCGATCCCCGGTGCCACACACACACACACACACACAAAAAAAAAAAAAAATATATATATATATATATATATATATATATATATACACATATACATATATATAAAGAGAAAGAGAGAGAGAGAGACACCTAATATTTGTCTTGGGTGCCTATCAAGCCAACACCCTTATTAATTTTCTCCTCCTTAATAGTCATCTGGCCAATCTCAGTCATATTGTAACTGGACCATAGGTTTGACTTCAGCTATTTTCCAACATCACTTTCACAGAGTTCACAAAATTTTCCCTCTTTTGAAAGACTGGAAATTCCTCTTTGAAGTCTATTTACTTTACATAGATATTACATGGTCACAATTATGTGAAAGAGACACTAACCCATAAAAGTGTTAATGTTCAGTGGCAAGTAAATTATGTAAACGATGAGTCTAATAAATACACCGTTTTGACAGTTTTGATTTCCTTCTGTTGTCTCAAAACTGCAGGATATAAGATAATGAACACATTAAATAATATATACTTAAATTGAGAATGCCTTATATTTTATCAATTACATTTCCCTGGCCTTACCCCAACTCTGAGAACCCACCTTTCTTCCTCCTACCTTCCTTCATCAGACACTGTATTACCAAGGAGAGGTGAAAAGGGCTTAGATGCTTTCTAAGTATGGCAGGAAAATAAGGAGAGACAGCATCACTGCCATCGTCCAATTTAACATTAGGGAGAATTTGTTGAGCTCCTGCTAGGCTCGGTCTTCAGTGCCTCCTGGAACCTCATTTTACCCTCCCGACACGCCTATGAGATCATTACTATTAATATTCTCACTGGATGGTTAGACAATGAGTTGGGTAAATTATCCACATACATTACAGGTCCTCCACAGAGCTGTTAAGCCCTCATATGGCTGCAGAGCTGCACATTAAAAGTAAGCACTACCAACGCTACACTCCTGTGGTGACAGCCATACGCCCTGGAGGCTGTGACAGACCAAGAGATCTGCCCCAGGCCTCACACACAGCCACAGCTCTGAGGTTCTCACCACACAGCCAGTCCTCAAACATTTGCAAATCATTTGAGATCTGGGATGTGCTGGACAGAATACCTCACAGCCTTCCCCAGCAGCCAGGTGGCTGAGGGGCAGGGAGGGGTCTGCCAGCGCCAGGAGCAGGAGGCTGCAGGAGGCAGTGAGGCGGGCCACCCGGCACCCACAGCTGTGCCCCATCCTGCTCTTCCCTCTGGGAGGTGAGCTGTACAAGTAGCTTCTTGCACCCACACTTTAGCAAAACCAGACTAAATATAGCCCTGCTTGCTCTCATGAGCCAGCTCAGAGCGGGTGGCACTGCTACACTGCACTTCAGAAAACCAGGGCGGAATCAGCATGATTTACAAGCGAGTGGTTCCCCTCTGCTTGCTCCTGTGGTTTCATTAGGGGCATAGGCAAGATCCGACTGGGCTGCAGGGAGTGCTGACGGCTTGGTCAAGCAGATAGCAGAGACCCTAGGAAAAAGAAGATGGCGGACATGACTTGGGGGCGTTCTCGCTCACTTTCCTATCCATAGGGCTGGAACCCACATCACCAGGATGTGGGAAAACCCACCAGGAAGTGCACATTACACACACTACTGTTCACGCCCTTCCCCAATCCCCACCCATCTAAATCCTACTCAGACTCCCTCGGCTCCTCCTTTGGTTAGGCCATCCTCATCCAGCTCAGAACTCAATGCTCCATTTGTTCTCAGACCTCCCACATGATGTTGCTTGAACTTTTATTTAGCGCTTATATCATCCAGCTAATCTACTCTGTCTCCTCCATCAAAGTGGAGGCTGGGTTGTGAGATGGGGGAAGGGGTCAGCTTGCTTCCTCTGGCCACCCACCAAATGCAGCCGAGTTCTTTGCACATGAGCAGTGCTTACCAGCCGAAAATACAAAACCTGCCTGAACGCCAATGAAGGAGGGCGTAATAGCCCCTTTCTCCTGGTGAATCAAATTCTCAGCACCTCTAGGGTTCAAGTCTGGGCATCAGGTCCTGCCGTCCTGTCCCTCTTGTAACATGCGTCACCACAGCAGCTTCTGCAACTTGGAATTGCAGACCCAGCTACCCCAGCGATGGTTCCCACCATCTCCCCTCCACAGCACCAGCCCTTGTTTCTTCTGGCAAAGGAGACCAGCAAGGCAAGGGTGGGATGAAAGGAATTAACAAGGCAGCAAAGGGATTAGAGGGAAGCGCTGTCTCAACCGGCTAAGAGGCTCCAGAAGAGGTGGGAGTGGCAGGAACCCCTGTCAGAGCAAGTTTCCAAGCAGGGTTCGAGGCTCTGCTTCTTGTTCACAGTCACTGCACAGGAATTTTTGATCATGGGCATCCGGTCTTCATGCTCAAGTCCTAAATCAGAGTGATTAACAGCAGCTGCTAGGGCAGACAAGTCAGGTCACAGGGGCTACAGAACGAAACAAAAAGAACCAAAAAGAAAAGAAGACCCCCGGTGATGCACGAAATGGATGAGAACTGGGAGCAGCCAGCTTCACCATGGTGCTGTAGGATAACTACCCATGGGGAAACTTGTCCAGGGCCCCACTGCTTTTCCATCCGCTCTGAGGATGAGACAGCTGGGAGTCCTCCTGTGGAAATCAAAAGTACCCATAACCACAACCAGTAACTCACTCGTCATCTGTTCGTCCATTCAAGTTTCACGGAGAGC
The DNA here is from genome assembly GCA_004363535.1 of Dasyprocta punctata. NCBI lineage: Eukaryota > Metazoa > Chordata > Mammalia > Rodentia > Dasyproctidae > Dasyprocta > Dasyprocta punctata. The sequence continues at coordinate 43,755 of RJWM01002801.1, forward strand.
TTTGACTTCTTTCTGCCATATGCAGCCTGAAAAGGTAGAAAACTATAGGTGGGCTAGCACCTAGAGTGTCATACAAGGGCAGGAGGAAGTCACCTCCCCCTTTCTTCCTCTGCAGAAAGAAGGGAATTCATCCAAATCACACATCTGGTCTTCGTCGGTCTCTCTCTCTCCAGTCCTCAGGAAAGGGGTCAATGTCTGATGTGTAAGACTATGAAAGGCACAAGCATGGCTGATTCAGCCACCTCCACTCCTCGGGTTCCAACCTGACTGCTGCAGGAACCCCTAATCTCTGAGCTCATGGGGCTGTCAGGGTGGCAGAGGAAGGTGCACCTCACTTCCCTACCCAGCACAAAGCCACAAAAAGTAACCCTTGTGGCACAAGCAAAATTTTCACCACCACCGGTCCTGTGAGTGCATAACTTAGTCCACAGTTCACGTTGTGCACTCAGCATTTACTGACTTCTAAAGCTCATTGGTCTAATGCTTTCAATGTCTAGCACGACTCCTCTTTGCTACAAGTTTTTTACTCTCTCTCTTTCCTCCTTTTTCCTGAATGCTTTTTCTCATTTGGCCAGAGGTAGTTTTTTCACTCTTACAGCAGAAAAGCCACAGACTCTGAGAACTGAATGGCATATCAGAAGTCATTGGATAAGCCAATTCATTCATGAAAGATGGGTAATGCAGTCCCCCTAACAGAAGTCATTTAGAGACATTTAGACACTAGTCATTTAGAAACCTTGTGGCAGGGAGTGGCTGGGGGTTGACAGTGCTGAAGATTAGAAATCATTTTGATGCCATATAAGAGGCTATACTATTCAACTTGGAGTAGTGTTCATCCACCCTACTATCCTCATAAATCTCTAAGGATGAAGAAGGGAAGGAATTGGAGACAAGGAGAAAAGCCCTTCTCTAGGTTGGTCAATCATGCATTTATATTTCACTCATGAAACAATTACTGTGGGTCTCCTAAGTGCCAGGCACCATGCTCGGAATACAGAGATGAGTACAACACTGTCCCTGAGGAATCAATCCACACTTTTGTGCTTCTTGTATAATATTGCAACACACTTCCATCAAGTAGGATCGCATCAACAGGCACAGCCATCAACAATGTCTGTTGATGGAAAATGGACAGGCCTGTGGTCCCACATGCTACCCAGAGGTCCTTCTTATAGTTTAAAAAAAAAAGTACAATGGATGCCATACAACCCCAACTCAATGCAGACCATGGGGTGAGACCCTCTTCTATGTCTGGAAAGCATACCTCTATGCTACCCAGTTGCCAGAAGTGCAAAATAAAGCATGGATCACAATTAAGCTAGGAAACATAAATTGGATGTTTTAGATTTGGAGACAACTACAACCCAGGGTAGCCATAAAACACTAAACAAAAGGCATTTTTTTTTCATCTTAAATTCAAAACCACAGATTCAGCAAAACCAAATGAGTGCTTTCCTGGCAATTAACACCTTACAAGTTCAAGTTTACTTAAGAGAAAGGTTACACATTATAAAAACCCTCTAATTTGTTACTAATTAGAAAGACTGGCTGGTGTGAATAAGTGAAAATTTGGGAAAGAAAATGTGCCAAATACTGTGGGTTTTTTTTTTTTTTTTTTTTTGGAAAGAAGTGGGAGGGAATGCAGGTAACATATACTGAGAAGGTGAGGGCCCAGCAGTCTTCTACAAAACCTTTTCTTTATTGAGTCATCGCAGCATTCCCAGGAAGTAAAGAGTAGTAAGCCCATTTCGTTTCCAGATATGGAGACTAAAGGTCAGATATTAAGTAACATTTACCGTATTTCTTCCTCCACTTCCCTGGCAAAATTCCTAATTCTCTGCATCAGCGTTTCTCAGAAGTTTGGGTAAACTGGTCATCACTTGTCTGGACTTGGGAACTTCTTATGACATTGTCATGCATGGCAGAACATTCAGTATTGCTAGCTCATGGGTGCATAATACAAATAGCAGCCCTCGTAGCAGCTACTACACATCACAGTGGAGGATGGACAAGATCACTCCTGGCAGTAGATGAAAACTACAGATCTCAAGAAGAGTCTTTGGGCATCAAGACACAAGACTGAAGAGGCAGGCATTTATCTTCCAATGTTTCAAGGGTCACTTATTTGATAGCTTTGGGCTCCGAAGAAAAATCCAGGCACCTTTATGAAGCCAGTCACAATAGCCACATGAATGCATTAGCCCTGCTCTCCACAGACAGTTTTTAAGTACCTACCACAGCCCAGGCACTATTGTTAACAGCTAGGAAGTTAAAGTCAGAAAATCTGGTCTCTACCCTCAAGCTCTCTGTGTCTAGTGAGAGGCATGTGAGTGTTAGGATGGATTCAAGCACAGGTGTTGGGAGAGCTCAGCATAGGAGGCGCCTGGAACACTGGGAGGGCAGAGGGGCTGAGAGGGTTGGGACAGGCTCACAAAGAAAGGGAGAGGTTTTTGTTAGTTTTTGGTACTGAGAATTGAACCCAGAGCCTTTGCACTGAGCAACATCCCCAGTTCTTGCTTAAAAAATATTTTAGAGATGGGGCATTACTAAGTCCCTAAATTGCTTGGACTGGGCTCAAATTCGGAGTACTAAAGCCTCAGCCTCCTGGACTGTTGGGATGACAGGCTGGCTGTGAAGTTCTTCCTGAGCCTTGAAAGACCATGTGGTAGCAGCTAGGGTGGGCCCGGTCAATGCTGAGAAAGCTGCCTTTCTCAGAGATAGGAATCATATTTGCAGCCAAAGTTTAAAGCATTCCATTCTTCAAGTCGAGACTTCGATGTGATTCAGACTCAATATCTCCCATTCACTAGACAGGTCCCTCAGCCAAGTCAGTCACTAGAAGGAAAGTGAGTGCTCTGCAGTCCATGCGCGCCTCCTCTCAGAGCTCTTGTTTATGTAAGGTCTGGCTTCCCTGGTATGATCACCCGTAAGACAAGAAATATGACTAATTCTACACTTTTTACAGTGAACAGGAAACTGTTGTCAGGAACACTGTGGAATGCCAACAGGTTGGAGTGGCCCTCACTTGGGGACACAGAAGACTGACGCGATGGTAATCAATGCCATCTGAAGGGTGAAATGAAAGGGAGCCAGGTCACCCCGGCCCCGGTCTCAAGCCCTAGATGAATGTGATCTTGGGTTTTTGATTTTAGGCCATCTGAAGCCTTGTCCTGCTATCAGTTGTAACAATGCAAAAAGTCAGATTCCCTTTGTATATGTATGTATGCATATATGTATGTGTGCATGAGAGAGACAGAGAGACACAGAATCATTTTTGTTGATGCAGCTGGGAAAGCCAGCTGGGATCTTCGAACCTCAACCAGAGACAGCCCACTGGCAGTATTTTCCCCAGCTGAAGGATGCTGAGCACAGGAGCCAGGCTGTTGCTTCCTCAGGTTAGGACAGTAATTATAAAGAAAGCAAGAGTCAAATGATTTCAGTTTCTCTCTCCTGGGGCCGGGAGCAGAGGCAGAAGCCAGCAAGCTCTCATGGCTCCGTCGTGTCTCTGGCCTACAGGGCACAGGCTCATTTCCCCTTGGCAAGGCGCCTGGCGCAGCTGGCAGGCGCGCCCTCCTCGCCTACCTCAGGCCCCCTGGGACCTCACGCTCACTCCGGAGTAACTCAGGCAGAGTGTGACCTCTACTTCGGCATCAGAAACCTTCTGGCCCACATGTTCCCCCTCTCCAGCAAGAAAAACCTGTGTTCCAAACTAGATGAACCTGCGATAAATATCCCGAAATTCCCAACAGAACAGTTGATCCTCCTTTTAATCAGGAAGTTCAAAGGAGCCTGGGCTACACCGAACAGCAAATCCAAAGCGCAACATGGCACGAGCCGAGGGGAGGGTGGCTTTCCAGGAACTGGGTTCGCCCGCAAGGAAGAGGTGGGTCGTGCTGGCTGCGGCCACTTGGTTCCTGGAAACTTTGCTAACCCTGAGGGCACTGTGCAGACAGGCAGGTATGGGGCACCTTTGCCCTCCAGGTGTATCTCCTGTCGCCTCCGCCGGGCTCACGCGACGCCCGGGGGCCCAGGACCCAATCGCGGTCCTCGGTCCCGATGACGCACCTGGCCGGGTCCGGTCCACGTGCGGGCCGGGCGGGAGGGCGGAGGGGCCAGGGCTGCGGCCCCGCCCGGCTCCGGGTCCCGGTCCGGTCCCGGCGTCGGGGCTGCGGGAGGAGCGCGCTTCTGGCTGCCGCCCGCGGAGCGTCTGAGGCTCAGGTGAGCGCCGCGAGCCGCAGGAGGAGGGGACCCCGGCTCCGCCACCCCCGCTCCGCCCGGGTCTGCGGGCTCCGTCAGGGATGAGTGCACGCGGGCGCGGGTGAGGAGGGCGCCTCACGTGCCCCGAGCGTCCCTTACCTTCCACGGCCATTCTGTCAGAGGCGCCCTAACGCATGCATAACTGTCTTGGCCGAGGAACTCCTCCGGCCCGCGCGCCCCCCCGCCTCGCTCCCGCGCCCAAGTATCCTGCGCTCCTCGGCTCCGGGACCAACCTGCCGCGGTCACGCGAGGCGAGCAGCGGCTCCGGCTCGGCGCGGAGCACCGTGGGAGATGTAGTCCCTCTCCGCGCGGGGCAGCCTGGGAAACGTAGTCCGCCAGGCGTCAAGTCCCTCGGGAACAGCCCGGGTCTCCCTACACGTCGCTACCACGCTCAGATTGCAGCTTGGGGGCTCATCGGGCCCACACCAAGCAGTGCTTCTTGGACACTTGGAATGGCAACTGGGGTATCCCGGGCACTGCGGGTGGTGGTGAGAACTACATCTCCCAGGATGCAGTGCGCAGTCTCCTTGGGCGCTGAGGCGGGGCTGGCGATTGAGACCTTCGCTGTCAATCTGAACCTGCCAGGCACCTGGCAGCGTGCGGCTGGAGGCTGCAGGCTGCGTGCGGCCGGGTTTGCTATGCCGTCTCCAGGTTGGGCCCTGGGCCACCCATCCAAGCCTTCCTGCTGTCTGTGGTCCTCCGTCTGGGCCAGCGACCTGCTGCTCTGGATGCGGTTCAGACTTGCTCCGTGGCACCCTGGGACTTGTGGGGTTTGGAAAATCCTGCCAGGTGACATCTAGGTCTTTTGATTCTCCGCGGTGGCTCTGGTGAAGAAAGACTGATAGGGGTGGGTAAATTGGGAGTGGCTTCAAAATCCCCAACAGGCAACATCCCCTGGGAGCAAAATCTAGGAGCCAGGCTTCCACGGGAGAATGTCTCACCGTGCAAAATACCTGGCTTCCGGAGGCGACTCTCAGCTTGCCTGGCCTGTGACAGGCCCGACAATGAACTGTGCCTGAGAACCAGGATTCTTTCATTTTCTGAACCATGCCCTACATTCAGGTGCTGCTGACACTGTAAATAAAAAGGATAAGGGAACCACGTGGATGGCAATAGACAGGCACATACTGATAGAAATTATACTCCCACACTTTTTGCTCCTGCGTATGGAAGTACAGGTGCAATTATGACAGCAGGAGTACTGGAGTGGTCCTGGAAACAAACCCAGCTCAGGACTGGATTTAGACTTTGAAAGGGCTTGAGCTCAGAAATGGCTCTGGTGCCACGCCCACCCAGCCCCCAACTTTTATGCTCACCCTCCAGTGCTTTATGAAAGAAAGAAAGAAAGAAAGAAAGAAAGAAAGAAAGAAAGAAAACACTGAACTCAGTGGCCTAAGCTTCTGTCTGGCAGGCGCGAGGTTGTGAGTTCAATCCCTGGTACCCCCCGCAAAAAAATACTCTGCAGAATAAAGAAGTACAAATCTCTGGTTGTTTCTATGAGTATGTGAACAAACTTTGTCTTGGTTATCAAGGGAAAAAAAAATGTTTTTCAAAACAGTTTCGTTTCTGAGTGTGTGTGTGCATATCCGTTTTGTTTCTAGTCACTAAGTATGTTGGGTGATATGACTGTGTATAGGTACATTTTAAATTACCTGTATGCAAACATTAAATACTGTTGGTGGTACATTAACCCTGAATCCATGGAACTGTGTGCAAATTAAGCCCGAGGTTTCAAACCTAAATACAGCAGAGACAAACATGTCCAGTGAGACACAATTTTCATGGAAAAAACAATTTTCTAACCTACTATGTAACCAGGCATCCTGAAACCTATAGAGAACTAAATTCAAGTGCTTTCCTCCCACCTCCTGCATTTAAAATCATCAAAGAGTTAGGTCTTTCTTTAGATTGACGAATGGAAAAGAAAACCATCGGGCAGGCAATGTCAGTGGTTCCCAACCCTGGCTGTACAAACATATATCCCTTAAGTCCCACTTTAGTCTCATAGAATCAGGATTTCTGGGGATTTCTGTAGCAGTATTTATTGACTGATTTACTTTGGTGCTGAGGGTTGAACCCAGGACCTTTGGAATAAGTTATATCCCCAGCTCCTTTTTATTTTTTATTTTGTGGCAAAGTCTCCGTGAGTTCCCCTGGCTGGCCTCAAATTTACGATGCAATTTCCTCAGCCTCCCAGAGTGCTTGGATTACAGGCATGTACCACCACACCAAGATTAATGCACGGATATTCTAATCTTCAGCAAGTCTTTAAACCATTGGCATATTTTCAGCTTAAAGATCTGGACAATATTAAATGGCGCAAGTCACTGAAATCTACTATTAGTGGGAAACTTCATTTTATGCTCAAACTTTAATTTGTTTCCTAATAGATGAGCATGCCAATTAAATTTCATTTTTATTATAAATATAAATATGAAGGAAATGTTAGTTCAAACCTTAGGAAATAGCCTATGTTTGACCATTTTTCAAACCAATGGATAGAGTAACTTCATGTAGTTCAGCCTAATAAAAGATAAGTAGCCATTAAACAGAAGTATTCATTCCTGCTTGAAATTTGAACCATCTGGGATGCTTTGAAAAAGATATATATAGTTCTTACCAGAATGGCCAAAAAAAAAAACAAAAACAAAAAAGACAGAAAACACTAATTCTTGGCAAGACATTAAAGAAGCAAAGACTCATATATTGCTGGTGGTATGTAAGTAGATACAATCATTTTGGAAGATCAATTGATGTATTAAGCTGAATACTTATGTATCCTGGAACCTGGCAATTCTACTCCTGGTAGTATAACAAACAAGGTGTATATTCATGTTCTACAAAAGACCTGCAAAGGGTCAGTCTTAGCTACATTGTTTCCAGTAGCCCCCAAATGAGAAACCACACAAATACACGTGAATGGTAGATTGGATAAATGAACTGTGGTTTAATTAAACAATTAGATTTAGTAGAGGCCAATGAGCTATGGACACTATGGCCAATGGGGGCAAATATGACCCACCACCTACTTATGTATGGTTCATCTACTAAGGATGATTTTTACATTTCTAAATGGTTAAGGTGTAAGTATAGTATTTTGGAATACCTGGAAATTATACAGAAGTACTTATTTGCTTCTTGGTCTACAAAGCCTAAAATATTCCTGCTTGGCTCTTTTGAGAAAAAAAAAATGTTTGCGAAGCCCTGCTCTTGTAACAAGAATGAATGAATTAAAACTGTTTCAACAACATAGATGAACTTCTGAGTGCATTAGTTATCTCTTGCTGGTAACAGATTACACCAAAATTTAGAATCTGAGATAATATCCATTTGTTATCTCAGTCTCTGTGGATGTGTAGTTTCGGCATGAACATCATAAAGTCATCTAAAGGCTGGAGTGTGGAAGGATCCACTTTGGAACTTGCATTGCTTCTGGCAGAACTCAGTTCCTTTCAGGTTGGGGGACTCAGAACATCCACTGCTTGCTGACTCCTGGGCCGAGGTTAACCTCAGTACTCTGCCTCGGGAGCCTTCCAACATAGTAACCTGCTTCATCCAAGTACACAAGCCAAAAAAGCAGTCATAACGTCTTCTCCCAAGAGAGAAGTCACAGCCTTTGCCATCTAACCATGGAAATACCACCCCCCATTCAATTAGTTAGAAGCAAATTATCCAAGAAGAGGGGATTAGAGAAGGCCATGAATACCAAAAGATGGTGTGGTGGAATGGATTAAAAACCGGTGGTCAACTTAACACCAGCTGAACTGAAGTGGCAGGGTGTGGGTGGGGGGGAGCATCTGAGGATTTTTACCAATGTAAAAAGAACTGGAGAAGTTACTGTTAGTTGCTGTTGGTTCTCCTGTTGCCATTGGTTCTCATTCAGGAGCCTGTTGAGCTTCTTTCCTGATATGAACTCAGTTGTTACAATCAGAGGAGCTCAGGACCTTGTCATTGAGAATGGCTGCGGTTCACTTTGGGGCAGCATGGTTTCCTGGCTCCACAGGGGAAGATGGTGTGCTTCTCGGTCTCCAGGAGAAGGTTGTCACTCTGTCTTCCTGATATGAACTCAGCTGTTCTCATTGTCAGAAGAACTCAGGACCTCGTTGTCTCTGAGAATGGCTGTGGTACTTTTTGGGGGAGCTCTGGTTCTTACTTTGAGTGTTGCTTCCTGGCTCCAGTGCAGGACCCTCAGCCTACTGGCACAGATCCTTCATCCTGCTGGCATAGACTTTCTAACTTCCACCACTGACTTTTGGGCCTTCCTAGCACAGATCCCTGAAATAGACTTGCATGAGTCATTGTCATGGGCTCTAGATCTTCAGTTGAACTCATGCAACATATTGGTATGGGATCCAGGCCCTCAGCTGGATTTTCTAGGTCTATAGTGTTGTACACAGATTTCCTGCACTTTCTTGGTATCTGACTCCTTGGGTGACCATTATAAATAATACTATAAATTATGCATCCTGTATATAATCGTTCTCTTTGCAATCCATGGCTACAAAAGACAGAGGTCACTGGGAGCCTCTTAGAAGCTGCCTGCTAGAACAAACAGCAATGTTGAACAAAAAAGGCCAGGCACAAAAGAGGATGGAGTAGACTGATTCCGTATATATACTAACTTGTGGCATTTAGTACCAAGACAGTAGTTCTTTCCACCGTGGGATGGAAGCCATACAGAAGAGTTAGAGCCTGGTAGGAAGCCACACAAGGACATCTGGAATCTTGTTTCTTGAGAACTATGCTGTCTACACCTGTGGACACTGTGGACATGGCTTGAGATGGATACTGTATTCATGGTTTGTGAAAGGTTATGTGTGTTACATTCCAATAACATTTTAAAAGTAATAAATACTTAGTTTCCTTAAATATGATAAATGATCCATTTATGAGTCACATTTGTTTTCTGTGCTTTCTCTTTATTTTTATTTGCCATAAAAAATGGTGATTCTATTTGATTTCACTTAACAAGGGCATTTTGATGGCTATGTGCCAGGTACTCATCCAGGAGCCTGGGATATGTGACAGCCTGAATTTCTAGATGCAACACCTGAGGTTTCATACTAGAAACCTTTTGTGGGAATAAGTCATAAAGCGCCATAGATCCTAGCAGAACGTTATATGCATGGGTCCAAACTCATCATGTGAGCCCTTAAAATCGGAAAACCTGTTCCAGCTGGTAGCAGGAAACAGAAGGGGAAGTAGAACTCCAAAAGATTTTAGGCATGAGAGGAACTCAATACTCTTTACTCCTTTGAAGATGAAAGGGAACATATATGTGGAGATGGAGGTAGCCCTGGCTGATGGCCAGTAAGGCCACAGGAACCTTGGTCCTATAGTTGCAAAGAACTGGAACACCTATAATAGTGGCACCCTGGAAGGCTGAGGCAGGAAGATAGATTGCAAATTAGAACTCCGTCAAGGGAACTTGGTTCCTTAATGAGACCTCATCTCAAAATTTAAAAATGTATTAAATGGCTGGGAATGTAACCCAGTGCAGAGGTCCCCAGTTCAATACACAGTACCCCCCCCACATACACACACACAAACACACAGAGAGAAAAGAAATAAAACTGGAGTTTGCCAATAACCTGAAACCAGAAGGAGCCTGAGAGAGTTCTTCCCCAAAAACTACTGAGAAGTCTCTAATCCAGATCACAGCCTGACTTCGGTCTTCTAAACCCTCAGCAAAGAACCCAAGAGTGCCCTCCCAGATGGCTGAGGGGCAGAGCGATGAGCTCGTAAATGGGTATTTTGGGAGTTACTAACTTTGTGACAATTTGTCATACAGCAGTGGAAGAGAAGACAGCATGCATCCTCTTCAAAGGACCTATCTAGTCCTGTTATCCTGCCCTTATTTTTGATTCTGGAGGCAGTTAAAAATCATGATTACATCGATAACGTATCTGATTTACCAACAAATAAATCAGAATCTCTGGAGGTGGAACCCTCCCTCTGCAGGATTTTTTTCGAGTTCTTCTGGTGATTCTGATCTGTAGCTTCTATTGCCCAACACTGCTACAGAGAGAGAGAACCAGTGCCTGGGTGAGGACAGGGGACACGCTGAACGTTTCCCTCTGTCACACACTCTCTTGATGACCACAGAGTCACATCGTGTCTTCCTGCAACCTGCCTCTTGGTTGGACGAGGGTGCCTACATTCCCTCTCCCATGCTCCTGCAGGAGCCAGACAGACCTGGGGTCAGAGCTGGCTGCGGGGAACATGGGTCATTTCTCCTTGGATACAGCCTCCGAAATTCCTGAGTGAGTTTCCACATTTGTAACCTGGCTGTGAAGATTCTCATAGGGTGATTATAGGGATCCAGCTAGTTAATTGGCAGGGAGTTATTACCACATACATGTTAGTTTTTCTTACTGAGGACGATGAAGTATACAAAGTATCTGATCCTACTAGATGCTCCAAACATCTTCACTTCCTTTTCCAAGTCTTGACATGCATTGGTTCACACCCAGGTATCTATTATAGTTCCCTCTCTTATTTCGATCAGCCACGTGTATTCCACAAACATGTATTAGACAATCACCAGGCACCCAGTATTATTCTTACACCTGAGAATGCAGGAATAAGCTCTCAGCTTTGGCAGGGACCAGACCCAAGCCTTGGAAAGGAGAGAGGAGAGAGGAAGTAGGAAATAGATAAGTCAGTCGATGGTTATATAGTGTTGATAAGAGTTATGGTCAGTGCGATGGTTAATTTTTTGTGTCAATTTTGTCATTTAGTGCTCAGGGTTAGGCATCCTGGGTGCTTTTGTGAGCATGTTGCTGGGTGAAATCAACATATTGATCAGTCCATGGGAACTAGTAACTGATTCAGGATAGAGCTCCCCCACCATCTCCCCAGGGTCTTTAGTTTGAGACTGGTCCTGCTTATCTTGGAACTGTTGGTTTCCCTGGCTTCGTGAGTCAGTGCCCTCTGATGCACTGCTTTCTATATGTATGAATCCTATCAGCTTTCTTTTTCTGTAGGACCCCAGATGATACAGTCAGGCATAGTCAAGGCTGAGGACCCTAAACTACTAGATAACCAGGGAAAGAGAAGGAGTTGGAAAGAGAAGGAGTTGGAAAAGAGGATCAAACAGGGTCTCCCAGAGACCTGCTGCTTGGGCAAGGTGGTGGGAAGTGACTGGAAGTTTCTGAGGCAGGAGGGCAAAAGCATCCCCAACAGTAAGCAAGCACACAGGCAGGGCAGAGAGCAGAAGCCATGACTGTGCAGAGAAGGTGAAGAACAGTGTGCATACATTAAGATGCTGAGAAATGTCCAATAGTACTAATGCCTTGTGGTCCATCCGTAGGGTTTTGGCTTCCCCTCAAAGTAAACAGAAATCAGTGAAGAATAAGTGGGACAATAATGTGTTCAAATTTTCCCAGCTCAGTTGGGAATGCAGGCGCATGCCTGTAATTAATCCCAGAGCTCTGGGAGACTGAGGCAGGAGGATCCCAAGTTCTAGCCACAGGCAATTTAGCAGGGTTTTGTCCCAAAATAAAACCAAAAGAGGGGCAGCTGGAGATGCAGCTCAGTTTAAAGACCTGGAGTTCAATTCACAGTATTGGAAGACAAACTGTGCAGCTCAAAACTTCAATGGCTTACATGCATGTATCAACCTACCTCAGACTCCCTTATATAAACTTCTGTATCTTTAGCAGAGTATTATTTCTCCATGTATTATCTTTTAGCTAATAATTATTATTAACATAATAATAAGTACAATGACTACTTATTGATTGATTTTACCTGCCAGGAAGCCACGGTGTGAGCATTTCACACATTTCTCCTTTAACCTCATAACAACTCCTGGAACTGGAATCCGTGGTTTCATTTTGTACCTAAAAAAACCTCAAGCACAGAAGAGTTAATGATTTGTTCATGCACATCCAGTAAGTACAGCAAAGCCTGCACATTTCTTTCTTGATATCCATTCTTCCTTTCCTTCTTATTAACAGAAACTTGATTTTATTTAGGATGGTGATGTTCCAATGAAAAGACTAAATATTCTAGTCTTCTTTATGTCTAAACTCTGGCCAACTAGAACTGGTAAAGTTTTTAGTAAAACTTCAAAAAAAATTTTAACCAGTAAACAGCAACTAGTATGCCCCATTTCCCCCTTCCTCCAACTTCTTGCCTTACACATGGTGCTGATGGTTGGAGCTTCAGCAGCCACACTGGACTGTGTTTGGTAATTTTTATGATTGGTCACATGGGCCACAAAGGGCAGACCAAATACAGAGAAAAAGCAGGGGTACTTGTTACCAACCAACCAGCAATAGAATACTTTGGAAATGCTTTTGTACAAGAGAGAATAAAATTGAATATTATTTAAATGACTGTTACTTTTCAACTCTGTTAACCACCAACTATATTTCCTGATGTAACCAGATTTAGCAAGCAACAAAGTCCAGATCCGATCCCATACCTCCCATAAGTCAACTTTTGTGTTTATTACTGACTTAGTTACTTTCTCCTTGCTGAGACACACTACCTGGGGGAGAGGTTTCAGTCCACAGTCTGCTGGCTCCAAGACAGGGCACTATGGCAGAGGAGAATCACAGAGGATAAGCAATTCACAGTGCAGCAGCAGAAAGCAGACAGGGATCAAGGGAGGAGGAGGGAGGAGGATAGATCCTTCCCGACCATGCCCCAGTGCCCCGCCTCCTCCATCAAGCCCCTCCTCCTAACAACACTTAACTATAAATTCATCAGTGGAATAATCCACCAATGAGTATCAACCCTTCCCCTAACATCCAATCACATCCTCAAAGCCCCATCTATGAGCCCATGAGGCTTTGGGGATGGCTAGATAGAAACCATAACAATTGTCATGCTGTTCTTAAAATATAAGCACTGCGAATGCTGGAACTTGGTCTAATGCTTTACTACACTTTCACATTCTCAATCATAATTCTGGTTACATAATAAGTACTCGCTAAGTAATGTGCTATTACTATTGTCATTTTATTGTGACTAGTATTTATTGACTTTTTACAAATGTCAAGGTCTATGCAAAGCATTTTTATATACCTTTTATCATTTAATCTCTACAGTATTGTCAAACATCACCACTTCTAGATGAGGAAACTGAGGTTCAGTGAGGTGAAGTCATGTACTCCACAACTCAAAAACATGAAATTTGGTTTTGAAATAGTAGAGAGGGAATTCGGGTCTGTGGTGTCACCTCACTTCATCTACTTTTCAGTGTTGATTGCAAGTTTGGCTTCATTAGCACTTGAGCAGTTAGAAATCACCAATAATGATAAAATGAAGAATTTTTAAGCCATCAGGATCATAAATCATTTTATGTACAATAGTTTAATAATTTCTAAAGACATAAGAAGACCCGAGGTGTTTGTGTGGGGGTGGAATTCATCTCATGATTTTAATGATTTAAAAAGTGGAACTATTATGACATGACTATAGGTTTCACCGAGTCCTACCACTTTAAATAATGTTTCTAAATATTTTATTGCATTTGTTGCTGTAACCAGATTGCTATATTCATGAGTTTCTATACAAAACATAAATTCCTGTGTCTCAAAAGTAAATAGACCCGTCATGTTTCCATTCTGTCAGAAAAGATCTGGTAAATCTAACCAGGAAAAATCCAAATTATGAAGTTTAAAAATTTTAACAGTATTGAACTGAGTAAAAGCAATTTCCTATGTTACTAAAATAAAAAGCCTTAACACTTGTAATGCTGAGTCATGAGGGAAAGTAGCAACCACTGATGTTATATGGGGTGTCTGCTGAAGGAAGTAAGAGTATTTCAGGAAACATGATTTAAACAAAGGAGGGAGGGTTGATGTATCTGCCTGGTCACATTGTGTGGGGCTGAGTTGTGCTATATGTTGTCTGCACTGCTATGAGTTAGTAAGAGAGATTCTATGCATTAGTCTTTCAAACTAGTACTTTCAAAATCAAAGATTCAGATATGTGTCCCAAATGGGGTGAAATTTACTTTCATGTTAACTGTGGATGTCTTCATTTTTGGTTTAAATACGCAAGCTTCATAGACATACAGAACTAGGCTGTAACCCTAATGGACATTTAATAGTTATTGGTTATTAGTCAAGTCTTTGACATTTCTATATTTCAGTTTTCCCCACATATACAGGAAGACAACTGAATTTTATATATTGGCACTCAGCAATAACCAAGACAGTATACAAAAATTGCTGTGCTTGGATCCTGGCACATAATGAACATCCAAGTGCTGCTATCACCACCACAATCATCATCATCTTCCCAGAAAGCTTCCAAAGCCATTCCCCAAGAGCTTGGAAGCATGTTCAGTTAATTGGTAACAATGGAGTCAGAAGCAAATATGTCACTCTGAGCTATAGTTACATCGCAGGATGAGTTTCCCTTGATGCACGCACAGAGCCTTCTCAGACAAGAAAACATGGCTTTGTTGTGGAGAGCACTTGATAATGGCCAATTCTTTGGATCGATTCTGTGGCTGGAAATGGGTGTGAGATTATTGCAGACCATGATGGCTGATTACATACAAACTTGTTGGTGCTGGAGTTGCTGTCCTTATACAGGTTTGCAGCAGAGTTACCTTCCTCTGGTCACATTGCAAACTGTCTTTAACAGCCCAGGGTGGTTCATAATAACTTGCTTTCTCTACACACCTGCAGAACACTAGAAAAGACACAGCCAATTTTTAGGATTAGACCTTATATATCAGATGGGGACTATTCAAGGATTGATGGGTTCTCTTTTACTCCTTCCTCCAAAATGACCAGAATTCTTTGCTAGACCGAGCTGCAGCAGCTGGCAGGTTATGTTACTATTTTCTATTTTAAGGGTTTTATTTATCTAATAGTATTAATTTTTATTAGATAAAATTTTATCTTATCTAATGTTTTAATTGTACTAAGTTATTGGGTACGGAATGAGAACTGTACACATGTATATAGATTGTAGTGCCAAAATCAGAATAGCCAACATTTCCATCTAAAACATTTAAAAATTTTTAATATACATGCAATGACTGCACATATTTTGAGGGTACAGTGTGATATTTAATACATGAATAAAGCATGTATGGATTAAATCAGAACACATTATTATTTTCTTTGTCTGCACCTCCTTCCTTTGTTAATGATCATCTCTAATGAATTTTTTAGATTTGTAATGCTGTGAGTAGATACTATTAATAAGCATGGATCAGAGGCTGGATAATTTGTCCAAATTCACACAACCAAATGGAGCCTGACTTCAAGATTTTTCTTCTTCCAAATCTAGTACTTTTTTATTCCATGTTAATGCCTTATCTCTTCAGGTGTAAAAGAGTAACTTATTTGGCCTTCAAAACTCTAGAAAAATGCACTCTTGTATGAATAATCCTACTTGGTACCATTTCAATAAAATCTTACCTTAATTATGCAGAATACCTCACTGAGAGTGCAACTTGGCTTGAATGAGCTTGGAAAGAGCTGTGCAGTGGTCTCGATGGGAGATTTTAGTGGGAAGATAATCACATTCAGCACTCTCCAAGCCTAAGCTACAATTTTTCTCTCACTAAATGAATTCTAGGAGATCGCTGGTTGCTCCATGTGCCCCTGTGCAGCCCCTTCCTCACCAGTAAACAGAGCAGTGGGGCCCAAATCCAATCATCTCACTGCGCTGCGAAGCCCTCTGCCTGCAAATCTTAACAGAGTTGTCCTTGGTGTGACTCTTCACCCCGGTATGTCAACTTCATTGGACTAGCAGTTTAGTAGAGCATGCTTTTGGGTGTGTCTTGATGGGTCATGGAGGTGTGACCCTGGGTACTTTCTGTGGTCCCTTGTCCCTTCTTCTCTGGTACTGTTTCCCTCCTCTGCTTCCTGGCCACTATGAACTGAGCTGCTTTGCTTTCCCAGGATGTTTCTACCTTAGAGCCAGTGGATCCTGGACAGAAACTGAGCCAGTTCAACCTTTCTTGCTTTAAACTGTGGGTGCTGGGTGTTGTGTCCAGTGCTGGGAAGTTGGCTAATACTTGGTTTCTTGTTCTAGGTTAATTTTCTCCATTATTGCAGAGATACAAATCTTTCCTTAACAGAACCCTCCCAAGCTGGTAGGAAAGTACATATCATTATTTACACTTTCATTGCATCAGTAGCCCCTCTAGTCCATGGGGGCAGGGAAGGACCTTGATTTTACTTACTTTTGACATCTCAGCCACTGTCACTCTATCTGGCCCTTAGTAAATGCTTCGTACAAATATTGCAGGTTTCTAAATAGTGACTGACTGAGGAGTTCATGCAGAAATTATTTCTGAGCAAGTCTTAATTTTTCCTAGTGGTACTTCAAGTTAATATTTTGTTTTTGCTTGTTTGATTCTGTAGCCTCTTCAGAGGTTGTTAGGGCACTGAGGGTCTGCCCTTAGAAAAAAGAAATGTAGACCCATGGAACCTCTGTCTCTGCAAGAGCTCTTTCCCTCTTTCCTGAGTCACCAGATGCTGTCTGGTGTGAAGTTCTCACAAGAGCCCAACTGAGAGGGCTTCAAGCCTCCAGACCTGTGAGCTAAGTAAACCACTTTTCTGTGTAAATTTCTAGCCTCAGCTGTTTAATTGTAGTAACAGAAAAGTGACTAATCCATTTTTTTCAGATGGCGGAGATGCCATGTGGGAAATACTTCTTTTGCTCTATGCTCAACTTGGCTTGGAGGCTGAGCTTTAGGCCAAGGAAGCCAGGACAGCTATGCTCCTCACTGCTACCTTAGCATCCATCCTTCAGCTGATGGAAGGCAGAAGCTACTCGGAGGAAAGCCATTCTCATAGTAATACAAAGGAGCAAGAGCTCCAGAGGGAACACTGAAGACTTTCATGGTCTGCATCAGCACTGGGGCACTTCCCTTCTTAGGTCACCCAAAGCAAAGGCACAAGGAAATGCATCCTGCCTGGGAAAAAGTCACGCTAAGGCTGCAGATGTGGAGAAGGATGAAAATTGAGCTAATTACTCCATGGTGGCAATGCATTCATTTTTCATTTTTCTCTGGCTGCCATAAAAAAGTACCACAAGCTGGATGGCTTGGTACAACTGAGATTAATTCTCTCACAGTGCTGCACAGTCCTAGAAATCGGCAGTCACGGCATTGGCCAGGCCATGCTTCTTCTGCCGGCTCTTGGGAAAGAACATTCCCATACTCCTCAGTGATTGCTGGCAGTCTTTATACTCTTCAGCTCACAGTTACATCTTTCCAACCTCTGCTCTCATCGCTCTCTCAACTTCCTGCCATGGTCCCCTTTATCCCCATAAATGTGTCTGCCTCCAAGTTTCCTTAGAAGGTGCCTACCAATCACTGGATTTAGAGTCCACCCTAATCCAATGTGACCTCATCTAAACTTGACTACATCTGCAAAGACTCTATCTGCATTAAGGTCATATCCACAGATGCTGGGATTAATAATGTAACATGGCCTTTGGAGAGACAGAATTTAACTCATGACAGACCAGAATCCTGTACCAGCCTTTATGAACCACAGTATTTATTTTCACAGTGTGGATCCTGGAGCCGCCCACCCCCACATAAATACCTCTTGGGAGTTGGTTAGAAGTTAAAATTCTTGGTTCCCACTGTAGAGCCAATCAGATGCTTTGGGCATCAGAACCAGAAATGTGTGGCATAACAAGTCCTGCAGATGAGCTTAGTCAAATTTGCGAATCATCTCTATAGATGATGGTAGAACTGAGGTTTGTCGAAGGGGTAGATTTAACCATGGTCTCAGGGAGTGAGACATGAGGGATGTGTGTGTATGCATGCGTGAGTGCGTGCGTGCATGTGTGTGTGTGTTCAGGGGTGCAGGAGTAGAAACGGGGACTTCTGATAGGCACTACAAAAGCGAAGGAAAGGAATTAATTAGAAAGGTATAGGTGCAGATGTATAGTAGGTTTACTGTAGAATCCACTGAGGAATACTCATAATCCAAGACCCTCTTAACTCATGGATTAGTGGAGCTGATGATGTCCTTACACCCACAAACATTTTGTTTTCAGCAAGCGTGAGGAGTATGATGGGGTAATGAGGCTGGTGTGAGTAACACTGGGTAGAAAAAAATGAGAAAACATAGGCAGGTTGCTTTGCAGCATTCTAGACATTGGTGGATGGGATTATAACCAAAGACCCACTGTTGATTCAAAGTTCTGTCTTCATCCAATTCTGGGAAGGAATGACCCTGTGCAGAGCTGAGAGAGAAAAGGTGCCAAAACCAAATACAGCATTTCAGGCATGTGACACAGGAAACCAATTTACTAGTAAACTCACATCTAATACACAGTTAAATTTAACAGTCAGAATTTAAATGGGGTTGAATTCTCAAGTTAAAATTGTAGTGTAAAAATCAGAAATGGCCAGTCTTGCATTTGAAAATGCCTTAAATTGCCCATGAAATATGGAAATGAACTGTAATTATATGACACAACCTTGTAGACTAATTTTCTACTATGCCTAAATTAGAGTGCTAGGGGAAAGACCACAAGGAAAGTCTTTATGCAAATGTATGTGTGTTTAAGAAATTCCTCCTTAAAGTAATAAAGTCCTGGTTCTGAATGGGGGTAGGAATAGATGTTTGTGGTTTTTTTTTTTTTCCTCCTAGACACTAGTGTCTTAATAAGCTGTTTGGTTTTGTGAGGATTAACTGAGAAAGTTAACACTCCATCTTAGAGTGGAGGTGGGTCCCTAAATATATGGGTCTTTTGATCAATAGATTAAACCTACCTAGACGAGTTAAGTGCATATTTAGTGGTTATGATGTGCCAGAAACTCTTCAAGTGCTTTAGAAATATTCAGGCATTCCGACACTGGAGACTGTGTGCTTTACCACCATGCTATCCTGCTTTTCTAAGTTTCACGCATTTTATTCCCACCAGATGCCACTGTGGAGAGCAGCAGACCAAAGCCAGAACACAGATGTGGACACAGTGATTTCAAGAGTGGCCTAAAATGTGCCTGGTGTGCTTCTCCTCCTATAGAAAAGACCTCAGCAGTTTTGTCTTTTAAGGAGCTTGTGTGTTGTCTTATTCTCCCAGGGCAGGAGAAAGAGAGAGAGAGAGAGAGAGAGAGAGAGAGAGAGAGAGCAAGCAAGAATGAACGAACCTGTATATCACATTGCTGAAACAGGAAAGGATGGAGTTGAGCTTTTGTGATTAGAGATGAGGAAAGTCTGCCCATCAGTGGCCAGAAAGTAAAAGTCTGGGAGAATTCATGCAGTCAGGGGTAGGCAAAGCCTCTGGAGGCGCTGATAGTAGATCACTGTCCTCATAAGCCCAAAGGTGTGATCTAGGGCTCAATTCTAAGGTCTGCAAATGCAAAGGAGCAAAAGAAAAATGGGACATAGGAGATGATTTAGGTTGCACTTGGGAGAGAAACATCGTAGGGTCCCTGAGATGTCCCGGATGAGGTGAAGTCAGTGGCAGCACAGCCCGGTCCCTTCTGCAAGCCTTCCCCAGCTGGTGGCGACTGTTACTGGAAGCATGGCTTTGGAACACATATTTCTGTGATATCTGTTTTACTCAGGGATCCTAAGAGCTGGAAATACGAATCTTATGGGATAGAGGAAGTTATGGGCTAATGTTTGCTCCCTTAATTTTAACTGTGCTGTAGTTAGGGATTGCGAGGAGAACAATTACATATAGGACACATAATTTATAGCATTATTTATAATTGTCACCCAAGGAATCAAATACAAAGAAAGTGCAGGACATCTGTCCAAACACTAAAGGCCTAGAGAATCCATTTGAGAACCTGGATCCCACAGCATTGTCCTGCATGAGTCCAGCTGAAGTCCTGGAGCCCTTGACAATGCCTCCCACAAGTCCAGCTGGAGGACTAGAACACACGACAATGACTCACGCAAGTCTGTTTCATGGATCTGCGCCAGAAGGCCCAAAGGTCAGCGGTAGAAGCTAGAAAGTCTATGCCAGCAGGATGAAGGGTCTGTGCTAGCAGGCTGAGGGTCCTGTACTGGAACCAGGAAGCAATACTCAAAGTAAGAACCAGAGCTCCCCCAAAAAGTGCCACAGCCATCCTCAGCAACAGTGAGGTCCTGAGCTCCTCCAATGATGCGAACAGCGAAGTTCGTATCAGGAAGCCAGCATGACAAACTTCTCCTGGAGATTGAAGAGCACACATCTTCCCCTCTGGAGCCAGGAAGTGATGCTCAAAGTAAGGATCAAAGCTCCCCCAAAGTGAACTGCAGCCATTCTCAGTGACAAGGTCCCAAGCTCCTCTGATGATAACAGCTGAGTTTACATCAGGGAAGCCAGCATGACAAGCTCCTCCAGGAGAATCAACATCTCCAAACAACCACAACCCTTAGGAAAACCCACAATGCTACTTTTCCTCTCCACTTCTACTTTTTATGCTGGCAACAGTCCTCAGGTGGGCCATCTACCCTCAGCACCACGTTGATTCAGTTCAGCTGGTGTTTAAATTGACTGTTGGTTTTCAATCCACCACAAACTATGAATAAAGTAGTCTCTGTTAGGTGACGTAGGTGATGCCAGTGTGTATTCTTTAAGGTCACGTCAGCATTCTCATACAAACCTTTCATGGGCTCTTGGGGACCTTCTTCTCACTCCCTAGGCCAGTTGCAGGAAGCAACCACACAGACTGGCCAAGGTCCTGGCTCCTAATTAGTTCTACCTCTTAGGTACTGCATTAGTGATGCTATCTTTAAAGATGCAGTGAAAAATAAAATTTCCCTGGATCTTGGAAACATAGAGTGGTATGCAAGATGTGTCTCCCACTATGGTATATACTAGCAGAACAAATTAAAGCAAAATAATATCTCTGGTCATGACTTTCTCATCTGTAACACGGACAATAGTCCATCCTTTGCATGGTCCTTTTGAGGAAGATCACATATATGTGTATATGCATACATGCATGTATATATATGTATCATATATGTGTATATACAAATATCAACAAAGTAAAATGTTAGGAGCCTGACATCATGAACATTTCTCAACTCACACAATTTCTGTAGCTGAAGGCATCTGAGAAAGGATGATCTGGGTGGTCGTTCCAGCTCAGAGTTTTCTTAAGGCTGCAGGCAGGGTGTCTGCCAGTGAGGGCTGTGTGGATCTGAGAAGCCTGGGGTTGGAGCATCTGCACCAAGCTGGCCCCACGCACCTAAGAGTTAGTGCTGGCTGTCAGCAAGAGATTTCGACACCACCCAACATGGACCTCATATTGGGACTGCTGGATTGACCTCACAAATTCTGCCTTCCCTAGAGAGTGATTCCAGAGAAAATGTTGGGAAGCCACCATGCCTGCTTGCTAGAAGACAGACTCCAAGTTCAGTCCACCTGCAAGTTGAGGCAGATGGGGCTCTGCTTTGGGAAGACACTGTCTTAGAATGGATGCATTTTGAACTTCCACAAGAGGTGATATACTTAAAATTTTGTAATAGATTTTAGGAGTCCAGTAAATGAAGACAATTATTATTTGAAAGCTTAAATAGTACCCTATTCTACTGTTCACCCTCAATCCTCAGCAAGGTGCCTGTCATACCCCAGCCTTCTTAAATAATGAGCTCAGTGAATTGCTAGTTGAATTTTTTGCCTTGTCTAAGGTGTTGTGTTAAGCATTTTGGATGGGCTATCATATTTAATCTTCACAATGACCCTGGAAAAGTGGGTGCCAGTGTATTTTTGTCCTCATTTTACAGATGGACATTTTTACAGAGGGAAACTAAAGTATGAATAGAGAAGTTAAGCTGTTTGCTGGCTGTTTCCATATGAAGGGTTTTATATTTTGGGTTTTTGTTTGTTTGCTTGTTTTTATTTTGTTTTGCAATACTGTGGGTTGAACCCTGGGATTTTGCACTAAGCTACATCTTCAGCCCTTTGATCTACTTCTTTTTATTTTGAGGGAGTGCCTCACTGAGTTGTCCAGCCTGGGCTCAATCTTGTGATCCTCCTGTCCCAGCTGCCCAGTGCAGGGATTACAGGTGTGCACCACTACACCTGGCTCATAATGGAGGGTTTCGATGGAAGCAAGAGCTGGTCTCAAGTTTTCTGCCCTAGAATGCAGCTTTTAGCTATCTTATTGTGGTCTTTCAGCACTCGAGGCCTCCAGAATTATTCCTGTGAAATACTTCTGCCTCTGGATAATATCTGAATTGTGATGTCTTTATTTTTCTTTCTGGTCAAGATTTCCCTAAAAATTCCCAAGCAAGATTTCCCAAGGTTGAAAAACAGGAGTTGCTCATTTACACCCTTTTTTGTCCACCGTTCAATTAAAAATGAAATAAAACCAAACCAAAACAAACCCACAGGCCTTATGCATTCTTGTTTTGGACTTTAGATTTCTCCTTGAAACTCTGATGTTTGAAAACCACCAGATTTGACTTCCCCAGGTGTCACTTTGTGCTGATTGCATGAGCCCGCAGGTTCCCTGCCTCCCTGTCACTGTAGAACTTAGAGGCCAAGTCCGTCAACTCCATCCCCGCCAATGGCTCTCTTGGCTTCCCTGTGTGCAACCCTTCGCCACTGTCCTCATTCTCCGTCTGATAAGGACTGAGATTGAAGCCCTGGCACGGTCCCTGAACAGGGGCCGCATCTCTAGTCAGTCTCACTTCTAAATTTTCTTATGTACAATGGTCACATAAATCCCCAAGAATATCTTCTGCGGCTCTGCCACTGTATTGCTAACATAAAACCTTCAGTTGGCTGTGGCACTTTCCCAAGTAGGGGTGGGGGCGCACAGGTCTTAGTATATGTCATTAGGTAGTTTTTGCAAAGGATGATCTAAAAGAAGTTGTTTTCTTTACTAATAGAATTTGCTGAATTCTTTAAAGTGCTAATGAGCAATGAGAGTCTTTTCAGAGAGGGAGGAAGAGATAACAAGACTTCAGAGGCTTTGTCCCCTGGGCTTGTATGGCAAGTTCATTTCAGATCAAGGAATTCTCTAGGGTGATCCACTTAGAGATGTTTCCTGTCATTATGCTCCCCGCTTCCTGGAACCTTTCACCTCGATACAGTTTACCTTAACATGTGAAAGTGCAGAACTCATCCCTTGATAGGCTTGACTCTGTCTCCTTTGAGCTCCAACCTCAGCCTACCCAGATTCTCTGTTTCAGAGTATCAAGATATCTTTCTCTGCTGAGAGAGAGAAAGAGAGAGAGAGAGAGAGAGAGAGAGAGATCACTTTCTTTACTGAAGGACTGGGTATTTTAATGATGAAGCCACAAACTAACATAATTTCTTCAGGGTCCAAAAACTGTGTCTGTATGCATGTGACAAGCACAAAGTCAGCCCTTCACTAGATGGGTCTCCTTTGAGCACGTCCAGGTGCACACCTTACTTTAGTATCCCGGATGTTGCCCCTCTGTCTGGGACAGCCTTATCTTCTAGATTCCCCAGTGAAACTCTATCCATTTTCTGGAAAACCCCAGCCTCATTAAGACATCCCCCAAGTCCAGACCACTGAGTCCTTGGTCTCATCGTATGGATTTTATTTGGACTTCTTTTTATAGCCTAAGCACTGGAGAGTGGTACAGGAGGAAGGGTCTTGGCGCTGCCAGCCTTAAAGCATCTGTAGGTGTCTCCAAGGCGGAGCTCTTTGGAAGTTACCTTAAAACCATACTATTGGATTGGTTAGAAAAATAAATAACTTATTTAATGCTTAGGGGGAGCCCAATCCTTCTAAATCTTAATGAAAAGCAAAGCATTTTCTAACTGCTTTGTAATTTGTGAGATAACTTCATCTTCTTTTGAAGGCAGGGAATTTCATTATTTTGCAGAGTAATATTATATTCCTTTGATGTTTTCAGCTTGTATCACCTGAAGAAAAAGAAAGGAGCCATATCTCTCCTAAATATGATTTCCTTGGTTCTATAAAGAGAATATTAAAGGACCACTGAGGCAAGCAAGCAGTCAGGTGCTAGAAATGGAAACATGGGTAATACAAGTTTCCCACAGTACTCTGAGAGTTGGCCTTAAGCATTTACTCACTCATATGTTCATGTGTCAAACACTTCCAAAGCATGCAGTATGTGTCAGAGGCTTGTATGGTGGGTTATGTGTTAGAATAAATTCCCTGGAAATAGATTCAGAGATTGGAGACTGAGAATTGTGTGCAGAAGCTGATTGGGTGATATCCTTGGGACATACAACTAGAAGAATTTAAGGCCATAGGATCGGGCAGGTAGAGAGGTGACACTTAACATGATTGCAACTGAGGCTTAATCCAGTCCTCCCAGGAGTTCTGGACTCGGGATGACCCTTAAACTCTGTCCAAAAGAAGCAAGGGTACCAGGCCTCTGTGCACCCACATCATCTGGTTATTGGCGGCCCATCCTTTCCGAAAGGGGCTGTAATCTAGTGTTTTGCAACCTAGGGAAAGGCTGAATGAATGGCATGGCTTCGAGCTGCTGCCACTTCATTAGTATCCCCACTAGCTGGGAGGTGGGAAGGAGTCCGACGGAGGACGTAACACCCACTCCTGGGATATAATAGGGACAAAGATCCACTGAGGCCCTGGAGAACAGACGGTGAGATGGGGGGTTAGGGCAGGCAGAGCAGCTGTGCTAACTGAGCAGGACCTGTGAATGGCAGAGAGGCGTCAGCCATGGAGATGGCTGCGGAGCCTGAGTGCCCAAGTCCTGCCCCTGATAGCGCCAGGAGGCACCACCTTCAATCCTTCTGGCAGGGGATCGTCAAGAGATCAGGCTGAGCCCTGTACCCAACACCGATCTTCTGACATGAGATCAAATTGTTTTTTTAGGGACAGTATAGAGCTTATGTCACAAAGATGATCTAAAATCTAGTGACCATTAAGCTCGAGGCCGCAGTGAGCCTTTTTGCTGGTCTGTCTCGCACTAGGCAGGATGTTCTTCCTTCCCTGTTTTAGCCAGCCTGTATTCTCTGCAGAGTGCTTCCTTTGTAGTTTTTTTCTTCTTTTATGCTAAATCACTGCTAAACTTTCACATTCATCTTTTTCTGTCCAATTCATTGAACGGGACAAAAAGAACCCGGACAATATTGCTGGCCCCTACAACTGCTGCTGATACTGGTCTAGTTGGGGAGTCACGATAACAAATAGGCACGTGCATGTAGCTAAGTGGAAGTGTGGAAGTCCTGTGAGGCAGCCAGCCCAGGCTTAGGTGTCCTGAAAAGTCTTCTCAGAGGGGCTGATGGCAGTCACGGCACAAAAGGGAGTCACTGTAGAAAAGCATTAAAGAAAGGGTCTTCCCTGGACAAGGGAGTGGCCTGTGTGAAGAGCTGGTAGTCAGAGGAAACTGACCCTATCGGGGATGGTTGAATGGAAAGGGCAATGGGAGAGGTAGCCCAGGAGATGAGTGAGGCCCTGCAGGGGCAGGTGTGCCAGCCCAGTAGTCGGGAATTTGACCCTGATGATCCTGACAATCACAGTCACCAACGGGGGATTGCATGATGTAATTTGCACTTCAGGAAGATCATTCTGGCTGCAGCGTGGAGAAGGATCGGAGGTAAAGAGCAATGGAAGACTCCTCTGAGGGTTCCCGTAGGTGCCGGGTTGTTAGTTTCAGGTGAGAAATGATGGTGATTAGAATGGAGGCATGTCAGGCGGGATGGAGAGAAACGGATGGATCTGAGAGATATTAAGGAGGCAGAATCAGTAAGACGTGACTGATTGGAGATAAGTCGTTAGGGAAAAAGAGGAGTCAACCTCAGATTTGTCTTTGAGCCAAAGCCCGCTGCAGAGGTGGGAGGAAGGGATCTCAGTATGTCAGGCTGAAGCAAGGGAACCAATTAGAGCCATGATAAACAACATCTTTTAGTGCAGGGACCCACTCAGGGAAAAAGAAAAAGAGGCTAATGGACCAAACTTCCATAGGAATGAAAATGGCATTTTAAGGTCCTATGAAAATAAAATATATAGCACTCGTACAACTTAAATTATCTTTTTTTGGAAGAATGCCAATGGGAAGAGAGGCCCCGCATTTACCCACTAAACTATTAAAATCTGGGCCACATTTAGAGATCACGACATGGCGGCAGCTTGTCAATATTCTTGGTTCCTGTTTGTATATTGCTTTGACCTCACAGAGACCATCTCAGAGCACAGTTTTTATCCTTCACATAACCCTGAAGGTAGGAGCTCCTGTTTTCTGAATTTATAGAAGTTGGAGCAGAGGCTTGGAGAAGTCAAATGGCTTTCCTTTCCAAGTGGTGGAGTTCTGTCTAGAACATTCCTTCTGCTCAGGGCAGAGCTTCCTCCGACAGCACCCACCGATTACCAGGCCATTAGACCATACAGACAGGAAATCATCGGCAGGAATGCCGAGTGCTTCCATAGCAAGGGGCCTCTCTCTGCTGCTGTAAGACGGCCTATCTGCTTAGAAGCAAGAAGTTGGGGGACAGGGGGTTTGTTGTTACACTCAGGCCCAGCACTGCCCATTTCCCCTGCAGTGCTTAAAAAATGTCGCCTGAGCATCAGTGCTACCTCAGAGCATGCTTCAGGGACCTTCCTTGGCACCCTGGTCAGGCATGGCCTCGGGTTACTTGGACCACGGGAGCCGGGATCCACAGAGTTGGTTTCTCGGGATTCCTGAAAAACTGCACTACGTCTTGCTTCCTGGGCTGTATCTTGTATCCAAGTGAACTCAATGTAGAGCATGTCCTCCCCTCTATGGAATCCGTGAGGTTGTTATCATGCTGAACAGAGGAGAGCATTCTTAGGGCTGGGGATTTAGCTCAGTGGCATAAGTGCCTGCCTGGCAAGTGTGAGGTCATGAGTTTGATCCCTGATACCAAAAGACAAAACAAATAAAAAGAAAGAGGAGTGCACCCTGACTAAGGATAGAGCGGGGAGCAGAGAACGGGAGGGAGTCCCTCCTGTAATGTTCTTTGTCGAGCTCCTTCTTGTGATGGTCTGAGGCCATATGATGGCTTCCTGTTTTGGCAGGCACTTTGGGGGTCAGGTTTTCAATTATAATGAGGAGGGTGTTTTGTTCTTAATCAGATAATTTAGAAATGAAGATGAAGTTAAATGTGGTGTTGGATTAGCTTGCAGTAGTATTTTTTTCCGTATGTATAGATGCCTCACATGCATTGCTGTGGGTCGGATATGGTTCGAATGTGTTCCCCAAGAGTTTGTGTGTGTTGGAAGTTTGGTGGTTAGGGTGGCAGTGTTGGGAGAGGATGTGGAACTATTAAGAGGTGTGACCTAGCTGGAGGTCCTCAGGTTACCAGGGGAGCTGCTCTGAAAAGAGATTAAGGAAGCTCTCAGCAGGAGTAGTGGCAGACATCCTACTTAGGAGGCTGAGGCAGGAGGGTTGTAAATTAGAGCCCAGTCTGGACAACTTAGTGAGACCCCATCTCAAAACAGAACATGCTGGGGTTGTAGCTTGGTGCAGCCTAGGTTCAATCTCCAGTGCTAAAAATAAAACCAAAAAGCAAAGGTCACTCTCATGGGACTCCCTGGGCTCTTGCCAGAGTGAGTTATCAGAGGAGCAGGCTCAATCTCTGCCCTGCTTTCTGGCTTCCCATGTGCACGCACGCTTGCTTTCCCCCACTTGCTCTCCCACCATGGGACACTCTTAGGACCTCACTGGGGCCAAACCGGTAGTAGGTCCTCCACCTTCTGCTTCATCTTTGACTGTGAACCTCCAGCACTGTGTGCTAATAAACCTCTTGTATTTATAAAGCCAGCTTGTCTCACAAGAGCATTTCATTACTGTACCAAAAACGGACGAATGCATGGTGCCAAAGGTGCTTTGTCATCTTTATTGCCGTGGGTGCTTAGTGGGTTTATCTTTCATTCTTCCTCATTACCGTCTCCTCTAAAGAGCTCTTCTGTCCTGGACCACCCCATCCACTTCCCAAGTCCCATGCTCTTCTCTCGGAAATGGCCATAATATTGAGAAGAAACTGCAAATTACCATGATAAATACTGAATGCGGGGAATCACAGAACGCCTCTAATTTTAGTGGGAGAAGTAATAATACTAATAATTATGCCATTTAAAAAATATTTTACGCACACTAACTCAGCAATGTGTTGGGATTAAATTACATTACAATACAAAGATTCTGCAATTTTTTCAGCAACACTTAACCATTAGTTATGCTTTTCTTTTTCACAGCCTTCAGTCTCATTGGATTGGATGCTCTGTGCAGGGTTCAGAATGCTGATTTTCTGCCTTATCTGCATGCTGTCACGTGTAGGGGAAGGGCCTCTTCTTACGCTTTAATGCATCATCTTGGGGTCCATGACTCCTTTGTTCTGTGCTCATTCTGCAGTTGACAATGTCTTCTCTCCTCCCAGAATCTTCCCTGAGGACCACACAATCTTCCCAAGGTGGCTGTTCTCAGTGATTTCCCCCTCTGACATGTTCCTGCTCCTGTTGGTATTTGACAAATGTGTCAAATCCGATGCTGTCTCCTGTGACTGCAGAAAAGAGAAAGTGACTGATGCGTGGTTCTCAGCATGGCCCTGATAAAACCTCCTCTGCTCTTCTCTTCGGGCAGAGGCAGCCTGTAATAAGAATAGTTATGAGCACATTTGCATCTATTTAATTCAAAATTAGGATGTTGCGAACATTTTTTCTACAAACACATGATGCAAAAAGTACAATGTCAGAATTACGTGTGGAAGATCCTAAGGGATCCACTAGAGAAAAGCTGTTGGAAATAATGAATGAGTTTACCAGGTCACAGGTTAGAAGATCAATATACAAAAATCAATTGTAATTTTATGTACTAGCAATGAATAATCTCAAAATGAAATTTAGAAAGCAATTCCAGGCATAATATTTCCAAATACAGAGTAGAATCGTTAGGAATGCATTTAACGCAAGATGCGTAAGACTTCCAACACTGAAAATATGAAAACCAAAGTGACAGAAATAAGAGACCGTCTAAATAAATGGAGAGAAATTCCATGTTCATGAAATGGAAGATGCTAACTATCTTGAGACTGATATACAGATTCAACTCCATGGCTACCAAAATCCCCAAAGCACGCTCTGGCATCTTCAGGAGGGGCTCTATGGCCCCACTCCCCTGACCATTCTGTTAGCCACAAGTCACTTTCTTCAGAGACAAGTCTTTGTGTTTTGTAAAGTTTGAAAGTTGCACTTGAAATTGGTTTCCTGCTCATATATTGCAAGCAAATGAGGTAAATATCACTGTCAGAAGCCCCTGCACCTCTCACACAGCAGGTTCTGTAACCATCCAGGCTGCGGGGAATTGGCGTTTAAAGGACACCATGAAGGAAATGAGAAAGCCTCGCAAATCATATATCTCATGAGGACTTAGGTCCAAAATATATACCTGTCTGTTGTGCCTCAATAAGAAAGAAGCAAAGAACCCAACGGGGCAAAGGACATGAACAGAGTTTTCACTAGAGAACACATATGAAAGGCTAATGAGTACAGGAAAAGATGCCCAACATCATCAGGAATTAGGGGTAGAGACATCAAAGACAAAGCAAGATGCCACTAGAAAGGCTTAATAAAAAAGAGACCATGGCCAGCTGCACCCGTCATATCTTCACTCCTGGCAATAATGTAAAATGGTGCCATCCTTCTGGGAAACATGTTTTCAGTTTCTTAGATAGTCACCAAATAGCCTGGTGTTCTCATCTGTTTTCTGCTGCTATAACAGAATAGCACAGACTGGGTAAATTACCAGTATTAAAGGTTGTGTGATACATGGTTCTGGGGGCAGGGCAGATTGAAGGCCCACATCAAGTGATGCTCTTCTGGCTGCATCAGAATGTGGAGGGAGGCAAGATACCCCAGGAGAAGGAGAGAAAGAGGAGAAAAAGAGAGAGGAAACGAGGCTGGACTCTACCCTTTTGTAACTCACTCACTCTCTCGATAAACAGCTTTAATTCACTCATGAGAGAGGTGCCCAAATACCCTAATCACCTCTCAAAGATCCCGCCTCTTAGTATTGTTGCACTGGAAGTTAAGTTCCAAATATATGAATTTTGTGACACATGCACATTCAAACCATAGCACCCAGCAATCCCATGCATAGACAGGAACCTACCCAAGGAAAATGAAAATATGTCCATGAAAAGACTTTTTAGTGAAGTTTGTTGCATTATTATAAAATCCCCAAACCAGTGACAACCTAAATACTCATCCACTGTTCAATTTATAAACAAAGTGCAGTGTATCTATGTAATGGGATATAACTCAACCATAAAAGCGATTGAACTACTTCTGTACGCGCAACATGGATGAACCACAAGGATATTAGGGCAGGTCAAGGAATCCAGAAACAAAAGACTATTGTGTAATTTTCTATACGTGCAATATCAGGAAGAGACAGATCTACAGAGACATAGGCAGAGCCAAGTTTCCCTGGGGTTAGGGGAGGGAGCAGTGGTTGAGGCAAGTGACCACAGGGTGCTTGGAGTGATGAAAATGCTTTAAATATTGATTGTGATGATATTTGCACATCTGTATAAATTTTCAAAAAGTCATTTGACCTACACTCATGAGTTGGGAGAATTTTATGTTTTACGCACCCATAAAGCTGTGAAATAAAAAATAACCATACCCTGCAGAGTGGAATGTAGAGGAGAGACAAGTTTGCAGTACCCGTGGCTCTTGAGAATGGGGGATGGATAATGAGGGTTCTTTGTTCTTTCTCTTTCCACCCTTTTTGTGCATTTGAAATGTCATAATAAAAAATTTAAAACGGGATTTGAAGAAGACAATGTCATGTTTTACGTTCTTCAAGTGAAATGAAGTTGGACTCACATCATGAAGTGGGAGGAGAATTCAGTGTTAGCCACTGGGTCCCTTGCTGGGTCCTTCGACAATATGGGAAGCCTATGTGGTGTCCCTGGATTTTAAGGTCATCAGGGTTGAGACGATAGGGACAATTTCTGCAACAACTGAGCCCTGGAAAGAAGTGAGTAGCGCAGGTACCCAGGAATCTTCCTCCTAGGCGGATTTATGTTTTCACGACAGCCAAGTAAGGAAGTCACCTTACAGCCACTTCTTTAGGTGGTGCTAATGCATTGGCAAGGCATGGACAAAAACATTTCTCTGGTTTAAATGTGTGTGTATATGAGTAAAATACAGAGAATACTGTACAAGTGACTTCCAACGTTTTAAATCCACCTCGCGTATGTAAACCTTAGTGCATTCACTTTATCATTCACAAAGCAAGTATTTGTCAAACTTCTCCAAGGACTCACAGGAACTATCTGAAACACTCAAAATAGAGTCCTGAACAAAACCAACAAAAACTCTGCTTTTAGGCTGCTTAGACTCTGGAGTTTATGCCTTCAGACTTTAACGTGCCTAAGGATCATGCGTAGACATTGTTAAAATGTAGATTCTGGTGGCACCAGGTCTTGAAATTGTCTCCCGTGGGGTGCCGGCGGTACTGGAAAACAAAACACCCATTTACTGGCAAGTTCCTAGGGCGTCAAGTGGGAAAGCTTTGGAAAACACAAATGTTCACCCTTCACAAGTTTCTGTATTGAATTTTTTGGAACTTGTGTCTTATCCTTGCTGAGTGACAGTTGTTGACACGCTCTGCCCCAAGACCCACACATTTGTTGCATGACCCCTGAGTGAATTATTGCTCTCTTGCTGTGGAGATGACCCTGGCCAGCAGCCTAGGGGACTGACCACACCTTCTAACGCACTGTCACCCCCAGGCTCTGTGACTAACTCCCAGGTCAGGACTTGTGTGTCAGCCTTCCTTTAGGGATCTGCTTCTGCTTTTGTTCTTCAAAGGCCCACACAGCAGCTATCAAAGGTCTCTCTAAATCTTTGCAGATAAGCTTGAGCCCCTTCTCTTCTTACATTTTAACTCTTTTCCTGCACTTCTAGGGTATGGTGTTAAGGAGGAGAGACTAGAAAGAAAAATCAAAAAACTAAAAATTTCCCTTGTGATTTTGATCAGTATTTTTTTTTATATGTCTTTACCTCCCCAAAGCAATCTGTATTTGCTTGAGACTATTGCACAAAATGGGTTAATTCTGTATAGGCCCTGTGGCCCTGCTTTGAAATAGCAATCTCCTCCTGTACACAGCCAGGTAGTTCACCCCTTGCCTGGCCCTGGCCACGTGGGGAGATGTGACACGACAGTGCAAGGTTGCAGGAACCCAGCATCTAGGAATGCATCTTCATGAAATCATCACACGGGCACACATGAATAAAAGGAAATTTTTCACAGAATTATTTTGATAACAAATGTGTGTGTGGGGCGACCTTAAATGTTCATGCTGTTTTCTTACCATTTCCATTTAGTGGCTTAAATAACACACCTTGCTTCTCTTATGACTCTAGAAGACAGAAGCCTGAATTCGGTATTGCTGGGGTCAAGCCAGTGTGCCAGGGCTGGCTCTCGGCCCATGTCTCTGAAGGCGGAGTCCTCTCCTAGCCTCTCTTGGTCCACTGCTGACACCCACATCCTGGGCAGTGGCTCCTTCCGTCTTCAATCACAGTCCTTCTCTCCCTTCTGTCACCACAGTTAATCTCTAACTCTGTGCCCACATCCCATTCGTGAAGACTGCTGCGACCCCGCTGTGCCCACATGGATAGTCCAGGAAAGCACCCCATCTTATAGAATCATTATTTTAGCGTTAAGATCTTTACCATAGCTGTATCTGTCAAGTTCTTGCCATATAAGGTAACCATCACAGGTTCTGCTGATTCGGGTGTGGACCAATGGGATACTGTGATCCAGGTTACCATAATGTTAAGCAAGAGGAAGTGATGAATGATGTCACATTCATTCAGTGGAATATTTCTTCAATGATATTTAATGAAAACATAAAATTATCATAATCACTCAATACGTGGTCACCAAATCTAACACCATGTCCTGCTGAGTGGTGGGTAGTAAGGTCAATGAAAAGGCTTTTCTGTTTTGTGTTTTATGTCCTATTTAAGGCAACAGGTAATAAATCAGTGAACAAATTCATAAAAAGGGTACTTTCAACTAATGATCAATTCTATAAAGCAAGTGAGGGAGAGCGAGACGGATGGTCCTTGTGTAAAGGATCCATGAAGTCTTTCTGAGATTGCATTGCAACTAGATCTAATAAAGAGGACCAGTTAGATTCTAACTACATGACAAACACCAAGCCACTTAACTGTTACACCAGCCAGGTGACGGAGGCATCACTGCATCTGCATTTTACAGATAAGAAAACTAAGGAGTGATGAAGCTGAATGATTTTTCAGTGATGGATG
This sequence comes from Dasyprocta punctata, assembly GCA_004363535.1. Taxonomy (NCBI): domain Eukaryota; kingdom Metazoa; phylum Chordata; class Mammalia; order Rodentia; family Dasyproctidae; genus Dasyprocta; species Dasyprocta punctata. Next base: position 77,170 of record RJWM01002801.1, read on the forward strand.
ATACTACCATGTACCATGAGAGAGGAGAGAGAGAGGGAGTTGCTCTGTACATGGGCCTGTGTGAGTAGATGGGAGATACAAATGAAGGCATCCTAGAATAAAAGCAGAAAGGTATGTCTGAAGCTTGTGTCTGAGAGATGATTACACGTAATTTTTCTTCTTTATGCTTTCCTGACTTCCAAATATTTCTATAGAGAACATGCACTCTTTTACATGTGGGGAGATAACTAAAAGGTAAAGGATAATGTGGGCTTGGCAGCAGAACTAACATCACCTCACATCTTTTGTAGAAAGGGAGGAAAGTGAAGGTGCAGATCTCACCGTCCAGACTGAAGCCACACAAAACTCTGCTGGTCAAATGAAGCCATGCAGCAGGTTAATTTCCTAAACTTTTAGGGTACAATTATGGGTTCCCCCCTAGGCTCAATCATCTTTCCGTTAGTCAGTGATGTGTTTTGAGAATATTCCTGTTCAAATAACCAAAGTTTTCAGCTTTTCCAAATTCTGGCATTGTAGAGAGACACCTTTCCCCCCTCACAGCCTGTCTATTTGTACACTCATTCTCCCGGCGTCTGGATTCTGCAAGTCAAGCTGGCTTCCTTTGAAGAATTCCCCTGTCTGACTTGACATCATTTAGTTTATTTATGTTGGAGAGCTCTTGTGGAAATACTACAGCTGTGTTATATATGTATGTGGGTGGGTGCAGAAGGCAGAGCAACAGATCATTAGAAGGTGAGTTCACTTATTAAATTTCTAGTCTTGGGAGTTGTTCCAAAATAAACCACTCCTGGGTACCCTCTCCCAGAGCGAGAAAATGAGAAGAGCCTAAGATCCAATCCTCAGGGAGGGAGGATACCCTCAACACATTTTAGACTCCAAATCTTAAAAGTGTCAGGAACTATTTTTAAAAACCTAGATTCTGACCTTGCTGCAGGCGGTGAGCATTTATTTCCTTTCTTAGAATAGCCTGATCTCTCCTCAAAGGCCTTTATGTGTTTACTGTTTGTCTAGTTCTCAGTGCTAGACCTTGGCCATCTATACCATGAATATTTTAAAAGGAAAAATGCAATCCTTAATATATCAGAAATAGAAGAGACCATAAAGTGATGGACTAAGGAGAGAAAATGCTGATATTGTGCATTAATATACATGTATTTTTCATAAGGCTTTGGTAGCATTGAAATGTGCATTTCTTGTTTTTAACAGAAAATTTGAGGGTTGTAAAGTACATGATACATTAAAAAACTTATACTAAAAACCAAGCACAAAAAAAAAACTAAGTAAATAATACCTTATTCATTAAAAATTTGCTTAATTGTACTTTCTGAGTGCTAAAATTGAACCAATTCTTCAATGAAGGCAACCATAAGATTATGTAGTCAAATTAGGTAGGATGTCAGTGGTGCAAAAGAAAACGAATCATGATGAAAAAAAACAGTGTTCATTTACAGCTAAGAAACATGAAAAAGATCAGAATAGAGAGGCTTTAGAATCAGAATCTACTGACGATGAGCGTGTTTATGGTTGTTGTTTCATTTTAAAATAGATGTGAGAGCTTAGTTGAAGTTTCATGACAATACCTGTGTTTGGGTAAAACAAAGAGAGCAGATTTCAGTTAAGCAAGGCACTATTTCCTAAATGGCCTAATTCTGATAAACCACCAAGACACGTGGCTGCTACAATCCTGACAATGAGTTTATATAAAAGGAAACAAAGCCCCTCAGACATTTTCATTGTAGATGTTTTCACTGCTTCCGTGCCAAGCTATAAAACAAGCAAGGAACTGATTGTAATTACAGCCTCTTTCAATAGAGCGAGGAGAATTGGTTTGAGAAAAGTCCCATTGAAATTCTATGCAAGGAGTGGGGTGATCTCTCAGCAGGACCATAAATCAGGTTCTGGTGTTGGAACCAGGTCCAGGCTGAGGGAAGCCTTGGATCTGATTCACAGAGGTGAAGCTGGGTTAGGCCGTGGGCAGGTAGCAGAAGAATGGTTCTAAATTCTGAGCACGGTGATGTGGGAGCTGGCCTAACACGCAAATGGTGCTGAGATTCTTGGGGAAATCAGTCGACTTCGTTGAGCTGGTTTCCTCATCCATAAACATAGTGTTGTAGCTACGTGAATTGCAAGGCTCTTTTAAACTGGAACATTCTGATTTTTTTCTCTTTGCTCCAGAAGGCTGATGTGGACTCTTTTCCCCAACTGCAGTGTGGTATTGTGAAACTTTATTTCTGATAAATGAAATGTGAAAGTCCAAATGTGCAGGATAAAGGCTCACAGGCTGCAGTTACCTATTTTCCTCCCCTGTATAACTTCTTCCTGCCTGAGGATTATGTTTCTCTATCCTACTGAACTCAGGAACTTAGTTTGTGACTTCCAGGATGAACATTTTAGATTTGTCATGGTTGTTCTGAGAGGTAGAGGACCCAGTCCTGAAGTGACACATATCAAGAAAGCTAAGGACCACGTATTACAAGCAAGACTTAAACCTTCACTGTAAATCTCTTCAGTTTTTGACATTATTTGTTACTACAGCCAAAGCTAACCTCTCTTGACTGCTGCGTCAGTCTTCTAGTAACGGCCAACTGTGAAAGATCGTTCTGATTTCATAGCTATAATTAGAACAGAAAACTCAGAATTCCAACATTACTTTAAGATGTGTCTCTCTTTTTTCTAATCTTTGTATAAGCACTAGCATGTCCATATATAAAAAATTCTCTGTGTCCTGGTGCAGGCATTAGACTCTGTAACACTTGGACAATTTAGTTTCTCTTCAGTGGCTGAAACCTTTTCTTCCAATATGCTGGATAAGAGGGGCCTCTGCACTTTTCCTCTACTTACTCTAGTAATGTTCTGAATGTTTACTAAGCAACTGGTGAACACTGAAGATGGAAGAGTTAAATAGTAGTCTTGCTCCTTTAATTTAGCTATGACTTATCATTCAGTAGCTTCACAAAGAGAAGTCCAAGGCCAGGTGATGAACATTCTGCTAAAGAATGTATAGATCCTTATTCAGGTGGTTGGGGTGAGCACTTTAAGCTTTGACAGTGAGGATGGCATTCTGGAGGAAGTGATGTCTAATCCTAGACCAGAAGAACAAGTAGGAGTTAGGAGAGCTGTGAGTGTGGGCGAATGTGGAATTAATGGGCTGGCCATTAGATGTGCAAGTATTAGATGGTAAAAGAATATCCCAGGCACAGGAAATCTCATGGTGAAGGGCCAGTGGTGACTCCAGCTGGTAGATAAAAGGGAGCATCATCTTAGAAGGAAAAAGAAGTCGGATCCCATAGGGACTGCTAAGCCACATCCAGTACTCTGTAATTTACCTTAAGGGCCCATGGGAGTCACTGGAGGTTCTGAAAGAAAATGTTTCTTGTGACCTTCATGGACCCTTCACCCCATCTCCTGCCTTCCATGCTCTTCGCCTATCCTCCCAACAACCTCTTCCTCCTTTAAGAGTCAGATTAAACCTTGGGACCTTTGGAGACCTTTTCCAACAGGAACATGTCTTCATATAGATACAGATATTTTCCTAGAGGCACATTTGTTTTGTGTGTATGCATTTCCAGGCCTTGCTCACAATGTAAGACCTAAAAATCTACAGGGCCGAGCCTGTGTCTCATCAGTGACCCCTGGAGCTCTTGGTTCACAGTAGGCTCTGTACAAGTGCCCGCAGGAGCGGCAGAGCAAAGGCCTCCGCCTTGAGATGAGCTCCTCGGTAAGGACATTTAGCCATGGACGCTGGGGCACACTTCCTGATGCTCCGGGGCCTTTATGACTGGGAAAATTTGTTTTTGAGAAAACTCAGAATGATCACACATAGAGATAACACTTGGCAGGGAAACTCAGACTCCAGAACTCACCTCCACCTTTCTCCTGGAGAATCTGAGGCCATCTAGGGCTCACCCTCCTGCCCCAATTCTCTGGATGAGTCGACATTTATTTCAGCACGTGCTTTGACCTGCTCTCATGACGGTGTGCAGAGAGCACTGTGCTTTGTAGGTGACAAGCCCTGAAGTCATGTTCGGCAGTGCCATTTGCTGGCTGTGTGTGGTATGCAGAATTCTCAAATGGCCGCGTGTCCCACACCTTGTATAAATAACTTCCTCCCCTGGAGGGTAGATGGAACCCGTGACTGTGATTGGACATCATTGCTGTGTTTAGGTAACTAATCTGTTCATGTTGAGTGAACTAAAGAGGGGATTATTCCAAGTGGCCCTGAGAGACAGATAATGATGCTGCTGGCCTAGGAGCAAACTGCCAAGTTGTCAGCTGCCTAGTCACATGGCAAAGACTCTCTGTGACCTCAAGGCTAGAGGGTCCCTGGTTGACAGTTAGTGAAATTTCTGCGTTACCACTGCAAGCAAAACAATTCTGCCAGTACCACTGAGCTTGCAGAGACAACTGCAGACCACAAATAGTAAGTGCAGCTCTGGCCACCACCTTGATTTCATCCCATCAAGACTGTGACCAGAGCACACAGAGCTTATACCTGGACTCTAGATCCACTGATAATAAAGCTACATTGTTTCCAAGTGCAGCAGGAATATAACAATATAAAAATAACCTATTGTGTGCTTGTGTGACTCTAGGGAAGGTCTCCACCTTCTTGGAACCTCATTTAACTCCTCTGTGAAAGAAGAATAATGATCAGATTCCTTCATAGGCTGTTGAAATCTGTAGTGATAATACATGCCTCGTTCTTAGTAGCTCCCCAGCATTGAGTAAATGCCATTTTCCATGCCCCAGACCCCACCACCATCTGTGTGTGGCTTTTTTGGAGTGTTCTGTCCTGGATGCTCTACAAGATCTGTAGGCTCAGGGATTTCAGCTGCTTTAGGTCTCTTTTGCCCAGCAGCCGGTCCCAGGGTCAGTGCACTGATGAAAATTTCTATTGTAATGCAAAACCATGAGGCAGCCAGAGTAAAATTGCTTTAGGATCCTTTGTGTGATTAACATTTCAGCTGTTTATGGAGTCTTTGCCCTATCATTTCCTGTTTTAAAAATTTAATGTGCCAGTTCCTTTATTATTAAAAACCAAGATAGGGAAGTGCCACTGGAGCACAGGAAATGGTTCTGTGCGATCCAGATACAAGTTTCTTAGTAGGGAGACTATTTGGAAGCCTCCTTTTGTACAGGGATGCACTTGGGACACTCATACCTTTTTCTATGGATGTCACTCATCCCCATCTCTAACTTCTCAGCCCTCTACCCTTCCCACACCTAAGTCTGCATGGTACGAGAGAGTTTTTGTCATTAACATTAAAACTTTTTAACCATGCCAATGACTTTGCAAGTGAAAGCACTGGAAAACTCATTGAATCTGAGTTTTAGTCCAAGGGGGCTGTGTAGGGTGTGTAGCTGAGGTTCCTCACTGTACTGATGAGAAAACTGAGATGGGAGATTTAATTACTCAGAGTTACATCTAATAGGTGGTCACATTTTCTCTGAAAGAAACCAGAGCTTCCAATACTTTCCTGAAGTAATCTGAATCCGTCGCTTTTATTTTACATGTGTAGACATTTAAAATTGATCTTGAAGTACAAGGATGTACTCTCAGGGGTACACTTTAATGTAGATGTCATCCTGGTCTTTGATGTCTGTCATCCTGCCCCCGCTGAGCTGCCACTGGGAATAGAAAACTTTCTGAAGCCAGATACAAAGATACAACTCAATAAGAAAGAAAGCTTTAGGTTAGATTCAAGGGGCAGAAGTATCTCAGTTGCAAGTGCTAACTCATGATATTGAGAAATTGTCTTCTTGCACCATCATGGAAGAAACTACAGATTTATACATCAATCAGATAGATTTACTCATTAACTACTTCGTATATCACTCATTTCCCTCTACCCACTCTTCCAATTGGGTTCCCTTGTTCCAAAAGGAAAAAGGAAAAACAAAACAAAACAGAAACAAAAACAAAACAACTTCTGTCATTTTGCCTAATCAACCCAAGGCTGTATGTAGTGAGCCTTTGACTTGGTGGAGCATTTACTCTGTACGAGCAGAACTGTTAACACAGCAGGCTGCTACCCTTAGAAGCCCTGACTGCAAGATTGGATCTTGGCTGGCTTTGGGGGACTTGAAGAACAAACAGTTCCCTGCACTGATTTAATGGCCCCTCACTGATGAGAATGGCTCATGGCGCCTAGGCAGTTTGAACAGCAATGTCAGAATCTCAATTTCTTTCTGAGATTTTGGAATTTGGGAACATGTTAAGCAGTGGATGCTTCAGTGAGCCTCTTCCAGTAAAAACCTTGGGCACTGAATCCCTGATGAGCTTCCCCAGTAGACATTTCATAGTGGCCACAGCTGTTGCTGGGGGAAATCAAGCAGTCTTGTGTGACTCTTCTAGCTTAGGTTCCCTCTGGACTTTATCTCATGTATCTTTTCCCTTTAGTGATTTTTTGTTTTGTTTTGCTTTTTATCATTTCACTGTAATAAATCTTACCTATAAGCTGAGTCAAATCTACCCTCCTAGAAAATCTACAATCTTGCAATTGGTTTTGAGTTTTTTCTTCCTTAGGGGAAATATTTATTCTGGAAAGTCTTTCCCAGTGCTGCTAAATTAGCAGGCTCTCACTTTAGGAAGCTGAAGTTCAGGAGCCAATAGGAAGAAAGCCCTTTGTAAAATATTCAAATAAAATGTCATATTTCCCTTCTATCCATCATTTCCCCCTATTTTGTCTATCTACCTCTCCCCAGATACCATGTGCTTTCTCTTTTAATTTTCTACTTTAGTTCCTTCTTCATACTCTCCATCTTTTCTAGTCTTGGTTTGTTCTATCTTGCATCTTGGATTATGAACTTCATGATAGCAGAGACTACATAAATATCAGGTTAGCAGGAAAACAATTAGTTTATGAAGACTCCATTTTATGCTCAGAAATTTTGTATTCCAATTAAAAAAGATCAATGACATTTTTGTTCCATAATTTTTGAATCTAATAAATGGTGCCGATATTACCTGGACACTTCACAGAGTTACAGAGGGGATGAAGTGGCATAATTTCATGCAAGATTTTCAAAATTTTGTGCCATATGGAAATCTGGAAGCATTATTTTCATGGAGCCCTGTACAAATGGTTGCATGAGAAATGTGTGCTCTTGGGACAGGGCCATATTCTCACTTTATTCAGAAAACGACAATAGAATGTAAACATCCTTGACAGAGATGTACCACAGGAAGCATTAGCCCTGAGAGAAAGAAGATTCAGAGAACATGATGAATTTTGTCTGCAGGCATTGGAAGGAGAACACTAGAAGGAGAAATAGAATTATTCAGTGGAACTTCAGAGGGTAGAATCAGGACAAGTCAGGAGAGACGGGAAGAAGAGGAAACACCTGATTGAGAGAGCTGCACACTGCTAGCTTCCTACATTGCACACAAACTGATAAAGGATCTTCTTTTGTGAAGCTCCCCACACTTTTTGCTGTGGAACTCACTTTACTATTATTTATAGAGTCTTCCCAGTCAATTCAAATGGTTAATTCTTCTGTTGACATAAATTTTGCAGATTTGTTGTTTCAGTTATTTTCCTAATGCAGATTATAATAAAATCATAACTATAAAAACATATTTTTCTGTAATCCAAAAGCAACATGATTCCATGGCAACTCTTAAGCCAGATGAAAGGCAAACATTAAAACAAAACTGTGGTCCAGAGGCTGAGAACCTGTGGGCCATCTGGTATCCCACAGTCTAGATCTTGAAGAAAAGGGCAGCACCCACTTGCGAGGCAGAGAGTACCTCCTTTTTCTCTTCATGGGAGACCAAGGCATTTTTACTTTCTCACCAACATGCTCATCAGTTGCCACAATCCATCAGGGCAACAGATGAGAGCCAAAGGTGAACACAGTCTGGGATTTGTGCAAGTCCTACCTTTTCCGCCCTCACTGCCCTGGTTTTGCTCCTTCCAAATAAAGAATCACCACCTCATTCTTGTACACTGTTCTATTTTCTAGGGAATCAAGCTAGGACATCTCTTTCTCTCATATACAAATCTGGCCTGCAGAAGTTACAGTTTTGTATTCATAACCACAGTGGACTGGAGCAGACATGGATAATTGCCCTGAGATACATCAGCTTCTTTCTTGCTAGAATTTGAAAACTTCAACCAAGGTACAGTGCGTTGGTTTGCACTGTCCCAAAGTGGATGGCCACTGGAGAAGAGCAATGAGTGACCAGTTCCAGGGTCTAAGCACAAAGTGGGTTGCCACTAAACATCCAGTGAAGAGTAAGAGGTGGCTAAAACAGAGGCAGTTGTGCTGGAGGCATCACACAGGATCTGGTCAGTGGGAGAGAATGCCCTTATTAACCAAGGCTGTAGGCGGATGTAGAAGTTCACCGTGTGTGTTGACATCTTAAGTTTACCGCTACAGTTTGGATCTGGAGCCTCCCCAAGGGTGCCTGTGTGAGAGGCTTGTCTGGGTGAATGTGTGGGTAGGGCCCTCTTGGACAGAAGTAAGGTTCTTGGGCGAGTGTCCCCAAAGGAGATCCATTCCTGTCTCTCATCTGTCTGCTTCCTGGCCGCTGTGAGGGGATAGGTTTCCTTCGCTGCACACTGCAGCTGTGATGGAATTAATACTTGGCCACAGGCCTGATGCAACATGACCAAGTGACCAACTAAACCTCCTCCTTTCAAATTGATTTATCCCAGGTGTTTTGTCACCGAGATGGAGAGCCAACTGACACATGCATGTCAGGTATGTCATATAATGTACATTACTTAGTGGGCAAATCAAGCCATGCTTACTAAAGCGGTGCTTGGAAGCAGCTTGATCAGACAGAAGCACCTTCTCAAACTCTGCCAGTTTAAAGCCTTCTCAGGTCTTATGCTCTCTTTTGGAGGCTCACATCCTATCAAACTCAATACATTACATTCAATTAACACCTTCAGTAAAGGAAATGGAATATGTCAGCAAATATCACTTGAGGCTTAATTGTCTTTGAATAGTTAACAAAGCAATGTCTCTGTAGATACAATAATAACATTTCTAGTATCTATTTTTACAATTTTCTTTTCCCTATTTTAAGGAAAATTCATTTTTGTGGCTTTTTTTCCTTTCCTCTTGTTTTGAAAATTCTCTAAGTCCTAGCCGTTGTGCTTTTGGGGCCTAGTGGAAGAAATGGATTTGTTTGTGTCTTAATCTTTAAAAAATTTAATCATTCTATAATTACATTTTTTCTTAGCAGCAGCAAAACATAATTAAGAAGTAGTATAGTATTTAAAAGGCTACAATATGTGCTTTCAAGAAGGGAAAAGTGATAGCCTCTCTTTCCACAATCGTGAATGGTATTTCTGTACTTAAAACTTTGCTGTTGATAGCCTCTGAAATGAAAAATAATCTCTCGTTTTAAAGAACACTTTATTTTAGAACTGGGAGTTTGGTTCAGTGGCTTAACCGCCTGTCTAGCAGTCATGAGGTTGTGAGTTCAATCCCCAGTGCTGCAAAACAAAAGAAAACAAAAATAAAGAATACTTTATTTTAAAAAGGCAACTAGACAAGCCACATTTCATAATTAGCTGACTAACATAAGCACCAGTGTGTCTCATTCCAACTAAAAATGTATCCAAAGCCCAGCTATGACAGTTCAGGCTACTTATGTAGTTCCTATATTTTTGACACAAAATAAAATACTTCAGTGATAGTGAAATAAGAATAAAGTTATTAGATGCATTTATAAATATTGCATTTCTTGCTAAAAAAATTGTTTAAAATACTGCATTTGCAACCATTTCTGCTCTTCTCAAACTAAGTTTCAATCAAGCGTGAGCTCACCACAGCTCAGAAGAAGGGGCTCACCTCATTTAATAAGTTACACGAGACAAATCTCAGCATTTGTGGGATTCAGGCCAGGGTCTAGTATTCAGGGATTTCTCTCCTCTCATATTTTCTGTAGCCTTTGGGTTTCATTTAGTTAATGACTGGATATCATTTCATTATTTTCCAATTGCTTTCTAGATGATCTTTCAGAATGTAAGGAGGGAGCATCTGCCAGCTCGTGTCTCAGCCGGAGAAGACGCTCCAGGGAGGAGAAGCATGGTTGTTGGAAGTTTTTCTGTGTGCATTAACAGTTGCCTATCTTGCCTTTAGTAACTTTTTTCAGGCCTGATGGTCTATATTCAAGTAGGCTGAATCATTACTTATTGATCTGACTCCGATTATTTCCCTCTTTTTTTTTTTTGCAATCTACCCATTCATCCCATCTATCCAATCATCAATTAATGAACAAATACTGACTGAATTTGAACTGTTTTCTCACAGAGCACAAAATGTCTGTGTAATTCAGTTTCAAGAGGCTAAGTGAAAAAAATACAATTTCAAAACCTGTAAATAAAAATTAACAGTCTGTGTCAGTCACTATAAGGTGATAAAAGATACAGCATGTATTTTCACATACATATTGCATGATTTTTATAAAATTTAGCAATATTTATCAAAAGCCTTGCAACTTTTCTCAAAAGGTAACTTAGAATATGGTTAGGAGCCTATACTTGACTTCGAATTTCAGCTTTTTCTTATACTCATTGTGTGACTTTGAGAAGTTAATCTCACTTCTTATGTTTTCTCCTCTATAAAATAAAGATAATGATAGTACCTATATTTCATAAAGATACAATAAACAAATATGCCACATAGCACATACTATAGAGGCTTGCAAAATAGCTTTTGATGCAATATTTCAGCTCATAAAAGTTTAAGGAAGAGATTAGATAAGAAAAGAAGAATCTGAGAGTAAACAGGAAAAATTAAATACACTTAAATAGCAAACAAGATAAAAATGGTTAAGTTCATTATGGTATGTCTATGTTACAGAGTATTATGCAAGCAATAAAAGTTAGATTTTTAAAAAATATCCAAATGAAGAAATTCTCAACTAAGATATTTTAAAGGCAGATGTCTGTATGTTTACATAAGTGATAATCTCAGTACTGTTAGAAAAGTAATCTCAGTGCATACAGAAAAGGTGCTGAAAATAATAGTGATTATTTCTGAGCGTTCAAAAAGATTTTTGATTTTATTCTTTACTTTTTTATAGCTTCAAAATTTGTCACAAGCTTGTACTTTGTTGTTACATTTAGAAAAAACAGGAATATATATATATATATATATAAAATTATTATTATTTTTGGTACCAGTGATCGAACTCACAACCCCGCGCCTACCAGGTAGGTGCTTAAGCCACTGAGCTAAATCCCCGGCTCAAGAAAAATATATAAATAAGAAAATACAGAGAAAGAAAAAGTGCTAATCAACAAGTTATATTCCCTAATTTTTTTTCTCAGTTGCTGGATAAAAACAAAATGGGAAGCTCAAGTGCCTTCAAAGAGTGGCAACTTTTAATTCAAGAAAATATTCTAGGATCTATTTAGTTAGTGTCTTTTAATAAGCAACATTAAATTCTGTGTGTGTATGTATGTGTATGTTTGTGCACATGTACGTACTTTCTCCCTATAAAAGAAGCTTAAATGAATCTTTATCTTGGAGATAAAGGCAAAAGCTGATGGGTTTTGGATCAACTTTGCAAATACTCAAGTCAGTCCATTGGAAAGCACCAAAACCAAGCTTCAGTCTGGGAGTAGAACTGAAGAACACAGTCTAGACTGATGTCTTGGGAGTTGGTGAAGTAATTTGCCAAGGCTAAATGTGACTACCAATCTGGCAACTGGTGCCACAGAAACCCATTCCATCATCTCCCAGCTAAGTGAGAGTTTCCTTGCATGCCTCTGGGGGTCACTTACTTCACCCAACAAACTTTCCTTCCTGGATGTATGAATTATGAACTCAAATCCCAGAATTTCTTAGTGACAGTGTCCCTTCAAATTTTTTGGAATTTTCTCTCCATTCATCTCCAAGCTTGGAGGAAGATGAAATATGCTTTCGTGGTGGGTCTTCAAGGAATATTTACTGCCTAAGCTATTCCTACAAAGATTTTCTTAAAGAAATAGGAAAAGAAGACAGATGTTCTGAGCCCTTGAAAACCTACCCACTGAATTAAAGGATATGTAGAAACAGCTTGATAGCTAACATAATAATTACTGATTGTAACTGCTGAGATGTATTTCTTTCTCATTTTTATAGTAGCTTTGTTCCCGTAGTCCAGGGGCTCAAGAGAATCACATAGGTAAATGTTAAATTTAAGGACATATCCATTCTATAGGAGACAGGCATGAGATACGTGTTTAACCACTTTATAAAAGAAAGTGATAATTGTAATTCATTGGAAAGGAAGTGGTCTTAATTTATGACCTTTAAAAGAAACTGTCTTTATTATACTGCAGAGTATTCTAAGTGTGTATCATAGCTAATATTTTATGCATACATTTTTCAGTTGAAGGCATTTGCCATAACTCAGCTTTAACAAACTCTGCCCTGAGCTGTATCTCAGAGCATGACACATATCTGTTGTCCAGCTATAAATCTGCAGTTGTTATTATACTTTTATGAATCTGATTCAGGCAGAAAGCATTACCCCTGCAACTTTAATTAAGAAGCCAGGAATTTCCCCATTTGAATTCCTAGCATTCTGTATACTTTATTGCATCTTCCCCCATGAGCCCTAAATGAGATATTTGGATTACAGGTTCTTAGAAGAATAAAATTGGTAAGCTCTAAATCAGAATGGGTAAGTGGATTTGATCCAGCTTTAGAGCTGACTTTGATGGTTCAAATTGCATTGAGTCTCTTAGGGTTGGATCCATCATTAATATCTAACTTTTCAAAGCTGTGATTTTAGGTATTTGTGGGTATCAGTACATTAAGATGCAGAATTTGTTGTTTAGTTTCTTATTTCTGGAAAACACTCCAGTCTCTTACTGATATTCCATTAAGCCAAGATTTTGTTTGATTTAGGTCTGGAAAAACAATCAGGTATGAAGCACAGGGAATGCTATATATGGCCTGTCATGTTAGATGCTGTTATTTTTAATATAGTGAGGTGGTAGATATATATGTATATGTGGTAGTGTTTCACACAAATAATGGAAATTATACATTTCTATGCTATTAGATGTTTAGGTTGTTTTCATCCTTAAACATCTTGCATCCCCACCTTATTTTCTGTTTCAATGCTACAAATACAAATAACATAGTAATAACACTACTAACTCTTGAATACCAGGCCCCGTCTGAGGGGTTTATACAGGTTAGCTCATTGACTAGTCTTGGCAAGCCAGAGAGGGCTTTACTCTGATTATCCCAATTTTACCAATAAGAAAACAGGACAATGACAGAGTTAAATGTCTTTCCCAAGATCCCAGAGTCAGTAAATGGCAGAGCTACAAATATGTGCCCAGGCATATCTGGGATTCATGACTGCGTGCACTATGCTATGCTGCCTGAACTAATAAAACTGCCAGTGCATATTTACTGAGTATCTCTGGACTAGCGCTGATCTGTGTTACCAGGAAGGAGAAAAGGTTTAAACTGTGCCCTTGACCCTCAGGAACTTGCAATCTTGTTACAGGACACAAAATACACACAGGGAAAATTTAAGGAAGAGTAACTGCCACCTTAACAACTTTGAGTGGATTGATTGCTCTGTGTCAGTTTCCATATTATCAGCTAAAGCCACAGGATCTCTGTTTCACAGGAGAGGAAACTGGAGGTAAATTGCTTGGGTACCATAGCTGGTAAGCAGCAGAGCTCAGATTTGAACCTAGGCACCTACCCTCACTCCAAACAACTGTCTGATTTTGGATGTGAACACATCTGAAAATATATGCAGCAGGTAGCAGAGAAACTCTGTACTAGCTCAGCAAGGGTAAGAAGGTGGAGAATCTTGTGAGCCGATTGCTTAGCTAATTCAACATTGGCTATTTTTACTGTCTCCAACCATACTGCGGTGATCCTGGCTTTCCAAACTTCATGTACACACTTTGTTTTCAGACCTCCTCACATAGCCTGCTGTCTTGGTTACTTTGCTCTCACTGCTGAGATAGAATACCTGACACCAAAAATGAAGGAAGGAAAGGTTTGTTTAGCTTACAGTTTGTGGAGGTTTCAGTCCATACTTAGCAGGCTGCAAGGCAGGGTGGCCCATGGCAGAGGACAACAGTTCATGGCAGGAGAAAACAGCACAAGCAACAAGTGCAAAAGAGAAGGAGCATGGACAGAAGACTCTTTCTGTCCCTTATGTTGTATATAGGCCACTCCCACTTGTGTGTAGCACTCATACCTATAATCCCAGCATTGGACCATGAGTCATTCACAAACTCTAGAAATTCACCTCCATGACAGCATGAAGCTTTGGGGGGACACCCAGACTCAAACCATGGCACCTGCCAAGAATACTCTCAGGCTCCGCCTCCTCTGGCACCACACCACCCACTAATTTTGCCACCTCTACCTTCTCTACCAGCACCGTTGTGTGTCTAATTCTCACTCACTGTTAAGGGCTCAGCTTGAGTCCCCACACCTCTGGGAAGACTTCCTTCCCTCCAGGGTATGACGGGATTTTCTTGTGTCATCCCACCTGTCACATCCCTTAGCACACTGTCATGATTTCAGTTTTCCTTGTCTGCCCTGCCGCATCTCTCCCCATTCCAACTCTCCTTGCCTACTCCAAAGCTAGTCTCTGACCTTCCTGAGCACCGGAAATGAATTTACTTCCCTTGTTGAATTGCAAGTTTCTAACACAATGTCTGGCACATAACAAATGCTTTATAAGTACTTTTTGAATGAATGACAGTCCTGAGCTGGACACTGTCTATAAAATTATGTGCCAGGAATAAACTAAACATGAATTTCCATGATATCCTTGAACTCAGATACTAATCCTCTTAATATTATTTTCCTTTTACAGACAAGGACACTAAGCTTCAAGGATATTACATAACATCTTCAAGGTCACAAATTGAGTAAATTGGAGATCAGGTTTATCTGGTCCTCTCCTGTGCTACATAAGAATGAGTAGTTACAATAAATGCAATCAAATGCACCAGGTAGTTCTAATAAGGTGAGTGGATGAAATAAAGAGATCAGAAATCACTTTCTCATGGTTAAATCAGGAGGCCAGCAGGATCTCTACAGGGAGGTGAGCCTGAAGGACAAAGCTGAATTTGTTAGGGTGAGAACCAGAAGTGAAAACGGGAAGAGCTGGGAGATAGACTCATCTCTTCCACCAAGGAGCAGCAGCAGTCTTCTGTAATCCGAGTACGGGGTGCGGGGGAGAGACAGGCCAAGAAGCTGCAATGGAGTATAAGGGGTGAAAGTAATTCAGTGGAGGGTAGGAACTGGCAGGATTAGAGGACTGACAAAAAGATGTTCCTACTTTAATTCTAACAAGGGATGTATAGTATATGCATGCCTGGAAAAGAGTGGCATTATCCAACCTTGGAAGGGATGCCAAGTTTACCTTGAAGTCAGGTAGGAGATCAGTTGGCAAACAGAGGAAAGTAATTCCCTCTCCAAACCATGTGAAACACCAGATCCAGGGTCTTTCACCTTGCTAACAACTCTTCAAGCCACGGGCTACTGGCAGCTGAGGAGACCTGAAAGTTTGGGACAGTAATCACATCCATTGAACACCTCTTCTTATTTCTCATTCTCTTTCTGTAATACCCATTTCTTTATCCACTGTTAGCATATTTGTTTTTGTTATTTAATCACTATACAGTTCACAAACACCTCCCTCTTCTCTTCCTCTCTCTCTCCTCTCTCTCCCTCTCACCATCTCTCTGTCTCTCTATCTCTGTCTATTTCTGTCTTTGTCTTTCTCTCTCCTTATTTTGTCTAATCCTTCCACTGTGAAGAGTTTTATTAGAGAATAGAAGATCAGAGAGATTAAGTGACAAGTCAAGCCCACAGCTAGTAAATAACAGCCCAGGTTTAACTCACCATATATGACATCAAAGTCTATGATTTTAACCAATAAAGATTGAGAATTAAAAAAAACAGTAGCTACCAAACTCCCCAGAGTCACACACTAGACAACACATAACAAATGGGACAGGACAGTTTCCCTGTCTAATCTTTTCATCCATTAATTATGTAAGCATAAAGATTTGTCTAAAATTCCCTGGATGTATTCTCTGCAGTGGTTTTTTTCCTCTGTTTTTCTTGATCTCATTTTCTAATCCCATCTTAAGAAAGCATGGGGTATTTTAATTGTTCACCCAGATATTAGAAATTCTCTTCGAGAATCTTGTATTTCTCTTACAGCTCCACAGTGAAAGTCTAAGAGGACAAATTCATGAAAGAGTTCTCAAAATAAATGCACAGTGCTGGTTGCACTTGGTCTCCTTTTAATGAGAAATGGACAGGTTATTACGCTATTACACGGCACAGCCTATTCCTGCAAGCCATCTTAAGCTGTTCTGGGTAATGTATCTCTACACTGCATCAGCTTCTTTGTTCGATAGATGCTATTTTTTTTAGAGTTTTATGAACAGCAAATGGCTCCTTAGGAGAGCATTGTAATCACTCATTCTGGATTTTCCAGCGGTCTCGGTATAAGGGCTGATAAGATGCCCATAGGGCAATGCCAATTTGAACAGGATGATTAACTCCAGATTTCACATCTTTGGGACACTGTAAGTGCCTGGATCAAGGTCTGATGTGTTCCAGTTGATGTGCTAGGTTGTACAAACACTCAAACTTCCATTAGGAGGGAGACCGGGAGCAAAAGGGCACAGTATTCATTCATTTAATGGGACAACAAATAGGGAACATCTCTCTGTATCAGGCGCTGCTCAAGAAGCTGAGGATACAACATCCTTGCCCTCAAGGCACTTACATCTTCTGAGAGAAGACAGGCAACAGACAAATAAATACATTTTATCAGGAATAACAAAGTGGGATAAGGCTGGATATACTACTGCACATAAATGGAGTGTGAAAGGGGCTCTGTAAGGCTGTGCCCTAGCAGACACTTTAAGGAAATGGCAGAGCACGACAAGTATCTTTCAGGGGAAGAGTATTTCCTAAGATCATGGCAAAGCCTTTGAAGGAAGAATGTGTTTGAGAAACAGCCTGCATATCCTCAAAGCTGGAATATAATGCAACAGGAAGAATGATAGGAGACTGCCACTAGCAGATTGTAGATGAGAGAAATGTTAGTGGGAAGACCTTGAGCCTCGTGGAAGTCTTGGTAGAGAATTTAGATTTTGTGTAGTGGATATTGGGAAGTCATTGTGGTTCAAATGGAGGAGGGGTACAATCTGACTTACATTTCAAAACAATTTCTTTGTCTGGTCCACGTAGAATAGATGGAGGGGGGGAATGTAGAAGCGGAAAAGACACAGGTAGAAGGCTGTGTCTCCAGATAAGAGATGCTGGACCAGGGTTGAGCTGGTAGGGATGGTGAGTGGCAGCCGAACTCTGGATATTTAGAAGGAGGAGCTGACAGAGTTTGCTAATGGGTTGAATGTATGAAGAGGAATCAAGATTTGTTGATTCCCCTACACCTATGTGAGTGAAAGTGGTATCCAGGGAGATGGGAAAGATTTCAGGAGAAACAGAATAAGGGGTGGGAACATCACATCAGTTTTGTGTGTTCTGAGTGTGGCATGCCTAGTGGACACGTGTGTGGTGATACAGAGGACACAGTTAGGTAGTGGGTCTGTGAGTCAGGGAAGAGGTCTGGGCTGAAGATTTAATTTTGGGATTCATGAATCCATAGTTAATCCATGAGACAACCATGTAGATCCAAGTTGGTAGGGAAATAAGATCCCTATTGGTCTGTTTGGGGGGCTCAGTTGCACTGTCAACTTGTGTCTTGGTTACTTTTCTCTTGTTGCTGAGACCACCACATCTCCATTTAATTCCCTCATTTGGCCTGTGCAGAAGACAGATGGGTCTTGGTGTATGACAGTAGATTACTATAAACTGAATCAGGTGGTGACTCCAATTGCAGCTGCAGTACCAGATATAGTTTCCTTTCTTCAGTTAATTAACACATCTCCTAGTGCTTGGTATGTAGCTATTGATTTGGCAAATGCCTTTTTCTCCAAACCTACCCATAAGGACCTTCAGAAACAATTTTCTTTCAGCTGGCAATGCTAGCAGTATACCTTCACTGTCTTATCTCAGGAGTATATTAACTTGTTAGCCCTATATCACAAATTAGTTAGTAGAGATTTTGATTGCTTTTCTCTCCCACATGATATCACACTGGACCTTTCCATTCATGATGCTATGCTGATTGGGCCTAGTGATCAGGAGGTGGCAACCCTTCCGGATTTGTTAGTAAGGCATTTGAGAGCCAGAGGATTGGAAGTAAATCCAACAAAAATTCAAAGTCCTTCTACCTCAGTGAAATTTCTGGGAGTCCAGTGATGTCAGGCATGTAGAGATATTTATCCTAAGGTAAAAGATAAATTGTTGCATCTGGCTTCCCCTGTGACTAAAAAGGAGGCATAACACCTGGTGGGCCTATTTGGATTTTGGAGACAACACATTCCTCACTTACATGTCTTACACTGGTTCATTTACTGAGTGGCTCAGAAAGCGGCTAATTTTGAATGGGGCTCAGAACAAGGAAAGGCTCTGCGACAGGTCAAGGCTGCTGTGCATATGATCCAGCATGTCCAGTGGTATTTGAAGTGTCAGTGACAAATAAAGATGCTGTTTGGAGTCTCTGTCAGACCCTTGCAGGTGAATTACAGTGGAACCACACAAGCCTTTTGGAGCTCACAGTTTGGAGCCACAGACTGCTTTAGATGTTCCACATGGAACCACAGAACTCAATATTTGCCCTGCTGGATTTTGGACTTGCTTTGGTCCCAATCCTTTGTATCTCCCTGTTTGTACCTTTTGGAATGGAGATTTTTATCTTGTGCCATTGAATTTTGGGAGTGTTTAACTATCTTTTAATTGTACAGGGGCTCATAGGTAAGAGTTAGCCTTAAATCTCAGAGGAGACTTGGGACTTGGGCCTTTCAGCAATGCTGAAACTGTTGGGACTTTGGCAACTCTTGGAAGTGGACTTTTTTTTTTTTTTTGCTGTTGTTGTTGGTACCAGGAATCAAACTCACAAACTCGCACCTGCCAGGCAGGTGCTTAAGTCACTGAGCTCAGTCCTTGGCCCTATTTTTTTTGAGACAGGGTCTCACTATGCAGTTCAGGTTGGCCTCAAACTCACTTTGTAGCCCAGGCTGGTCTCAAACTCACAACAATCCTCCTGCCTCAGCCTCCCGAGTGCTGGGATTAAACGCATGTGCCACCATGCCCAGCTTAAATGTCTTTTGCATAAAGGATGTGCATGAGTCTTTGAGGGGGTCAGGGTTGGAATGTTATGGTTTGAGTCTGGATGTCCCCCCAGAGCCTCATGCAGTCATGGAGACAAGCTTCTAGAGTTTGTGAATAACTCATGGTTCAATGCTGGGATTATGGGTGTGAGTGTCACACCCACCTGGTGTGTACAATATAAGGCACAAAAAGAGTCTTTTCTCTGTGCTCCTCCCCTTTGACTCTTGTTGCTTGTACTGTTTTCCACTACCATGAACTGTTGATCCTCTGCCATGTGCCACTTTGGCTTGGAGCCAACTGACTATGGACTGAAACCTCCACAAACTGTCAGCTAAATAAACCTTTCCTTCCTTCACTTTGGGTGTCTGGTATTTTGTCTCAGCAACAAGAGAAAAGTAACGTAGACAACTTGCTATATAACGTCCTACACAGTTTGCTTTCATCTCATCCCTTCTGAAGCCCTGTGTTCCTGTACTTTTCCTGAAACAACTTAAAGTTTAGTGCCACCTCAGCTGACTGCAAATCTTGCTTCTGAAATTGTAAGAGCCTTAGGAGAAGAACAAAGCATATAGTATGCTTTGTGCACCAACAGAACAATTCTGAGCAGCTTTTCTGCTGTACCTCTTGGGAAATAAATGAGGATGGTCCATTCATATGGTGCATTCAAAATTCCTGTTCCTCCCAAATATCTTCCAGTCTCACAAATATGTGTAAGGATTCTTCTTGGTGGTAGCTACTGCTCAAGTCCCCAGGGCCAGCTTGTCTTTAGTGTATGACTTCATCCTAAATGCATATTTAGTAAGGTAGACATTTGGAAGAAGGACACCTGAACACATCTCAAAATAGGGCTACACACTACTGCCACACACTAGAGGAGGCAAGTAAGGGAATACGTGGCAAACCACTTCTGAAAGTAAATGGTGGCTATGTGCATATCCCACGCTAAATGTTATGTACAATAAAAAGATGTTGGAGTAATCGTGAAAGGAAATATACGAGCTATTTGTATGCCAAGGCCCAAAGTATAATTTACTGTGACATGAGTGCGATTCAGAGTGTTTGATTCAGTAGGACAAAGGGAAGATCCCTGCGCTGAGCTGGAGCAGGTCCATGCAGCACGAAGAGCTGCCAAAGGTGGAGAAGGTTCTGCCAGGCAAGTATATAAAGTGCACGCTGTCAAATATTGGCAGATGGCTTTGCAGTTGTTGATGGATGGCAACTGTTTACAGAGGTCCAGTGTCTGCACATAGCTTGCTAAGGAAGGCACTGAGAACACAGAACTTGCAGAAGTCAAAGTGAGAATTCTAGCAATTCCTAGTGGAATTAACTAGGAAAAATCTGGGCCAGATCCAAGGCTCTGGATTTAGGATGTAAACCATGGAAATCCAGGGCCATCAGAACAGGGTCACAAGGGCTCACTGACTTTGCATTTACTTAGAAACTCAGGTTTAGAATTCTTGTTTTGTCTCCTCTACCAGTAAGGGTTGCAGCAGGAAGTAGAAGGCACTGTCAAACTGGATAATTCTTAGAGAGTTTAATAAAGGGATTATTATTACCAGGGTGCTGGCGACGTGAAGAGAAACCTCAAGGTTGCTACAGTACCCTGATGCTAGGAGTGGTGGGGAACTGTTATCATCCCCTTACCTGAAGTGATGCAGAAGGAGCTATAAACAACATCTGGGGACAGAGAGTGTGTAGAGAAGATAATCTTGCATGAGCTGCAATTGTGGGCTGAGAGAGGCTACAGGGCCATGGTGAGCTAGTATGGTTGGAGCTGGGGGAATATATTTCTGATTCCATCTCACTTTCCCTCCAACCTCCTGCTATCGGTTTCCATTGGCAAACACAACAGGAAGCCAAGAGCTAGGAAGCAAGGAGTTATATATGTAAGCCACCTCAGCGGAGAGCAGAGTGGGGTGAGGCGGGAGCTGGTTTGCAGGAACAAAGAAACATTCTCCTGCGTTTCTCCTGATTATGATGCACACAGGTGCAGGGATCAAATTGGATTTATTGGTTCTATCTTTTCATATCGGAGTCCCATAACTGCTACATTGCTTTAATGCATTTTGAATTGATTTTAGAAATTAATTCCCTAATAACGAACACAGTCATAGCGTATTGAAGTTTTTGCATGTTGAAAGCATCAGTTTTTTTTAAACATAGAAAGATTATGCAAGTTTAAAAGTGTTTTAGTGTTTGTGTGTATGCATTATTTTTCATGTGTCTGAGAGCCTCGACCTACGCTAAACGCAAGGACAGAGCTGAGTCTCGACCTCAGAGAAGCTGGCTAGCTGGCCATGTCTCTAAGATGAACAGATGCAGGGGGAAACCATGCAGCAGTTGTTTGTTAGGTCAGAGAGCAAAGACAGGGTCTTGATCAAAACACCACACATCAGAATTGGGATAAAGACCAAAGGCAGGCTAAGTTTGGGACTATTTAAATGCTCATGGTGAAGAAACAATTAATCACAGAACCTGGAGAGTACAGCTGGGTTTTCACAAGGAAGCCAGGTTAGCCCAGGCAGAGCTCAGAGAGAAAAATGGGGGCTCAGGAAGTCACATAAGCAGTTGCAGAGGCATTGCCTGCTACCACCATTTTCCCAGGGACGGCTGCTTCTAGCTTTTTGCTATCTGTATATATGGCGCTTTCCTCGAAAGAAAAGAACTAGCTTTTTCTGAGTGGTATATTTCTTACTATATATTTGACCCAATGCCAAAATGGCACTTTCTCACATACTATTAATTTAGTTAGCTACACATTGGGCCAGGCTGATAGAAATGAGGCAGTACATTTAAAAGTCTAATCGTTTCACACAGTGATTTCTAGAAGTTTCAGATGACCTTGAACATGTGGAGTCTGAATCCCTTTCTAACAGCCTCTGTGGCATCTCTAACTTTCAGTCATAGAGAGCATTTAACTGAGAGCAGCTGTGATTTAAAAATAATATACCTAGATTATAAGTAGGCAGCAAGTATAACAGATGGTAGGTACATCGTAATCCTTGTGGGAGGTTCTTAAAGTAAGTTCTATTGCATAATATTAACAGGCAACAGCAAAATAAATAATTTTTCCCTGACTTTGTATCACATGATTATTGCCTTGATTTTGTCCATAATACTATATAGCTTGACAAAATGCTTAATTTTACCAGAATTAACTCTAGATGGTTTTTCTGCCCCCATAATTGACATAGCTATTGAAATGATAACTTAAATAATTACCAACAGTAATTTAAACTAAAATATAAAGTTTTAAATATTCCTTGCTCTCAGTTTCAATAAAATGTGTCCAAAATGCTGTATTTTACTAATTTATGTGAGCTTTCAGGTGGTGGAGTACACAGGCTGTTGCTGTAATGAGAAATTAAAGGACAAATTTAACTAACTATAATTGTACTTGAACATTAAAAAAATAATATCCAGACAATTGACGTCAAAGCAAGGTTTGATGAAAAATTATGTGTCTCAGTTTTTACTTTTACTTTGTGAATGTATAGACATGTCAAAATATATTTGCTCCTAATAGTTCACTAATGTTATTTGCCATTAACTCTGAACTTTTTAAAAGGAAAATATATTAATATGAAAAAGAAAATAAAAATAATTTATAACTACAAAGTAGAGATAATGATAAGCATGTATGTAACATGATATTCTATTTTAATATGAACTATCAGAAAATGACAGTATGTAGAAAATGACCATATTTATACATATTTTTACTTTTTCCAATATTTATTTTTCATTAGTCCATGCTTGCAGTGCATAATGATCACATTCCTCGTGAGGAGTTGGTGTATGCACATAACATAGCTTAATTCTTTTTACCCTGTATCTCTTGATCCTTTTCCCATTTGCAAAAGATCTATCTCCCCGTTTCCTATTATCTGTCTTTTATTTATATTTTGGGTTTCTCATATGAGAGAACCATGTAATATTTAAGTTTGTGTGTCTGATTTATTTCACTTAAATACAATAGAATAAGAGATATATTTCACTTAAATGATGGTCTCAAGTTGCATATGCATATTTTTTACAGAGAATGTTTTTTCTTGATAACTGTGTTTCCCAGGGACTACCCCTTGTGTTGTTAAAAGTCTCATTTTAAAGCAATTCTGATTTTTTGTATTTCAAGTGATTTGTTAAAACTTCCTTTTTGATAAGGCCCAATTTTTGATAAGCCTCAAATAGATGTAATTTTTTTGAGAAAATTCTAGAACGAGGAGGGCTTTAAGGGTAACCTGGTTGACTCTGAATTCTGTTGCCACATGTCTTCAACATTCCTGATTGTGGTCTCTAAGTTCACAGGTAGTTAATTCTATTAATAAAAGGATTGTTCCATTTTGGAGATTCTTCCACGTTGAAATAATTTTGACCACTTCAAAATATTTTCATGTTTTTCTGAAGTCTGTATTGATGTGTTCCCTAGCCATCAAAAACATCAGGGAAATAATAATACCTCCTCCTCAAGACGGCACCCACCCATAAAATTTAACACAGCCGTAGATTTCCCCTGTCCTCGCACCCTCTTTCCACATGCCCTTCTTTAGCTGTTCATTCCCTGCAAGTCTCCTTATACTTCATTTTCAGTGTACTAGATAAACTGTATTAGAAACAGTACGCATTATCTCACTGTCACTGAAACTAGCAGTTTTACGAGGAGAGTCGTTTAAATTAGATATAAATTTGTCATAAGACATACTTATTTTTCCTAGAAAGGTAAAATTCAGTGAATTGCCATATTGATACAATTTACAATATTCATCTTTCAGTGATGTTTTATTGAGCTATTGAAGTTCAGACTTAATTCAAAAAGTTGGATTTTTAAAAAGTCTTCTTAGACTCATTTGATGTATTTATATACCACCCTCCTTTGGGTATAGAATAACCCTGAAATTTTCAGCCCATTAACAGTCCCAACACATTACTAATGTAATATATAACTTCACAAATTATCTACTTTCAAGATCTAGCTCTTTGAATATATTGCAGTTAAAGGCAAAAAGCTGCAGATCTGCATACTTAATGACACAGCATTATCATTTCTGTCCCTAATTCCTTAATCAAAATAGTCATTAGCAATGCAAATAAGGGAAATCGGATCAACAAGGAAACAAAGATTAGTGACTAAGATCAGATAACTGGTTTGAGAAAGTCAGGCTGAAATTGGACTCTTTCATAATTCAAATAGATAATGCAATTATCTTGTTATAAGCAGTTTCAATTTTAATGACAGAACACTATTTTTGTTGTGATGAAAATTTTGCATCAAATGTATGGGAAAATTAAACCAACAGATTTAATTTAATCCATTAAATTATTATTCGTTTTAATACAATAACCTATGACATTTATCAAATCACCCCAAGTTAGGAACATTGCTTTTAGAGGGTATCATTTGTGATGCTGGATTTTGGTGGATTCAGGGAAAGCTGTTTATTGTTTTTGGCCCCAAGATTTTAACAGATTGGCTGTGTGACTAGAATCCCTAAAGGTGAAATATTTTTACTTTGACTGTTTAATTGAAATTGTGTTTTACTATAGAATATGGGTTCCAAATAATTCACCGGGAAGAAGCAAAGCAGTATTTGGGCAACCAATAACAAAATTAAAAAGAGCTCAGAATAAAATTTGGCAAAAGGGCCTATGTCAGCCACAGGATAAGACTGTCTTTCTGTGGCGGGAAGGCTGCTTAGATTCACTAGGCTTATGTCTGCAGAAGGCGAAACATTTCTGCCATTTAGATTTCTAGATTGTGCACATTAGTTATATAAATATTAATAAAAATTTCTGCCCTTAAATGTTATATGTCACAGTTAATATTCTGTACTCTCTATCTAGACATTTGCTTTCCAATATTTGCTGCTAGAACTTTATTAATAAATTTGAAGTTTGTTTTTTCCTCTATGTTCAAATTTTAGCTTCGACACTATGTTGAAACAAGTAAGGGGAAAAATATCAGCTATTCTTTGCTTGATGGAAGCTAAGACTGCAGCATGTGCACTAAAGTGGTAGCAATGTGAGATATTACTGAGATAAGTGGAACCTTAGGCACAAAGTGCTTCATCCTGCTGAACGTAACAGAGGGCTGTTTCTCTGTCTCATGGGACGCTGAGCTCCTCATTAGTGAAGAGCTCCTGTGACAGAGTAGCAAGGACACTGAAGAGCTTCCCGTATTGGTGGCAGACCTATTGGCAGTGGTTCTCCATTTGCCTGCTCACTGCAATCTCCTGGAGGATTAAAAAAAAAAAAATCACTGATGCATGTGTCAGAGCCCCAAATAATTCTGACTGAATGGGTTGGAGGTGTGTCTTGGTGATATGACTTTAAAGCTTCTCAGGTGATTATAATTGCACCCACATTTGAGAACAATTGTTCTGGAATCTCATCTCACCAAGAGTAGAGATCTCTTAATCTAGCTCAATGAGTCTCAAAGCCTTGCCTGCTAAAGAAAACCCTAGACCTGAAAAAAAAAAGTTCCGTGAAAAAATTAGGTGGCCAAAAAAGATGAGAAGTGTTACATAGCTTGTCTTCTCAGAGAATTTAACTCACCTTGCATAGACAGTGGTAAAGGGGTATCCAACTTAGTGGTTTCTAGAATTTCTAACCAGGATCCTTGTTTGTTATAAAACGTATATGACCTCAGGAAGGTACAGTTCTTGGTCCACATGTGGGACATGCTGCCATTTTGTGGAATGGTTTCTGATTTCTGTGTTTAAAAATAAATTTCTCACTTTCATTACTTCCCTATATACTACACCAGAAAAATGTACTATGCTTCTATTGGTCACAGAGTCTCGCATTGGTAATTTTTACACATATGTAACTGTTGAGTAAAGTGCACATCTGCATGAATCCCCCGGAGATGAGGTTCTGCTCTGGGCTACTCCCCTTGGACCTGGGTTTATTAATGCAAAACACCTGGTAGTAAGGCCGCTCATGTTTGATGTCTGAATTGACAACATGGAGGGAAGGACTAAAGCCCCACTTGCTTAAAAATTACCACCCTACCACCTACTTATATCCTCTTTGCTTTGACACTCCATTTTAAGTCGTCCGATCCCTGTCTTAAAATCCTGAGACGCATTTCTTTGGTTGCGGGGAGAGCTGGATGACACAGGATGTGGGAAGAGCGTAGACTGGAGTGGAGGTGTAACCGAGGGGGAGGAGTTTACTCACAAATGAGAATCAGATTGTAGGGATCGTAATTGGCCTTGAGGCTGGAGGAGGCAGTAGACGCATCATTTATCATTTCTCCATGGGTTGGAATGAAGATGTGACTGGAATACACACCAAAACGCAAAGTTACTCACACTGTTTGCTGCAAGCCTCAGATGCTGTCTTCTTCCGACTCCGTCTCCGGCGATGTGAGACCTGGGCCTCCGGCCCTCGTTTCCTTTGTTTGGCTTCTGCATCCCTGTGGCCGCCTTATTTTCTTCTTCTGGCTTTGGCTACACTTTCTGGAGTCCCCTGGGTTGGGAAGACACTCCTGAAATTTGCTGTCATGGTGGCCTAAGCCCACTTACTTTTATTACAGTGCTTTCTCCAGGTACTTTAGTTTTATCTTCACTGTATTAACTTTATATTCCATGTACAACATGGAATAGGATATAACTTTACAGCAGCTGTAATGACTGTACAGTAAGAAGCACACTGTTCATTCAGGTGTCTCTGGATATGTCACACACCTAACAGGGCACTGACAAATGTTTGTTGGACAGAAGTAAATAATCTATTCTCAAGTAGTTCCATGAATACTCAATCTATTCTCTCTCTGTATTTAAAAGAGAATTTAGATCACAGTGGCTAAAAAATGATCTCTAACCTCTTCGATTCATATTATATTTTTCACTTGATGAGTATTTCTTGAGGGTTTAATATAATGTTCTGGGAGTATTCCATTTCTGCAGATACATCAATAAAATGCTATCTTAGATTTTTTTTTCAGGAAACTTGATTTTTAATGACACTAATATTTCATATTTTAGGATAGCTTTCATTTTGCCAATGACTTCCTATTGTTATTACATTTTTCCACCATTATTACTAGTTTTACAACAAATAATCTTATTTGTCTTTGTGTGCTTCTTTGATTAATCACAGGATAGAGGGTGAGTTAGAAAGTTAGTTATCATGAGAAGTTATAGTAATTCATAAGCCAGTCCCATTAGTATAAGAAAGCACCCATTCTGTGGTACTAACTGGTGACAGCTTGTATTTTCATTCTTTTATTTTATTTTTATTTTTTTGTCTTTTTGAGACAGGGTTTTCCTATGCAGTTCAAGCTGGCCTTGAACTCACTTTGTATCCCAGGCTGGCCTTGAACTTCAGTGATGCTCCTGCCTCAGCTTCCTGAGCACTGGGATTACAGGCGTGTGCCACCATACCTGGCATCTATTTTCACTCTTAGACCGCTTTGTCATGCTGTGTTTCCCCCATTAGAATGTATTCTCTTTTAGTATCTGAATATTTGTGTCCTTATATAACTATTTAATCTTTGTTTTTCCATTGATTATTATTAATTCTCACTATATGCAAACATTCAGGAAAAATATAGTTTAAAGAAACCCTCTAAAAGCTCAGGTTTAATATTTTTTTCTTTTGAAGCTCCAAGTTTTATTTTAAGCTACTGGTGAAGGTTCTGGCATTTTCAAAATGGCAACGCGCTCCTTGCTCTCCTTGGGTAGCACATTCAGTTCAGGGGAGGTAAACCTGAATGTTTGGTCCAGGTACATTAAGCAAGGCAGATGTTTGGTGAAAGTCAAGTGTCTTTCAAAGAATAGTAATAACACCCCAGGGGCTACCTTGGAGTGGAAAATCTTCTCTGAGACTGAACATAAATAAGTTTCTTGGCACTGGGGGGCGGATCCAGATACATCAATCCCATCGTGAAAAACGCCAGTTTAACCTACATCAACCTGACAACACCATCCACTGTGAAATGACATCACAGTTCATAGATGTCTTATTAGAAAAGGTCCAGATGTTGTTACAGAGAACAGATTCACATTTCTGAAGGGAAATTATCAAGTGATAGAAAGGAAGACACATCTAAAGACAAGCTATACCTTCCTCAGGGATTTCTAGGTGTAATCTAAGTGACATGCTGCTTAATTAAAGGAAAATAATAAATAGCTACATTCTCCATCTCTGAGGGTCACCCCGTTGAGGCAAAAATATAAAATTAAAGGGAATTCAGTTGATCTCTAGAGCAGAATGTCTTTGCTCTTGGGACTAAAGATGACATTAGTGGATGACTCCGTGTTTGGAGGGACTTGCAGTGTAGCTTAACAGTTTTCTCTCATTCGCCTTTCTATTTCCATAGTGTGCATCTTGATTTCCCTGGGCACACTATCTTAGAATTTATATAGCCCTCTACCTCCTTATTGCTTGTATCATGACTCCCAGAAGTCCAAGTGGAGATCTGTATGGAGTCTGTCAGGTTTTCCCAATCTGGATGCATTTACAGGGATGGGCATTGTAGGATGTTAAACTTACCTATGGCCTGTGCCCACCAGATGCCAATAGCACCCCTTTCCTGTCATTATGACCATCAAAAATGTTTCCATATTTTCCCAAGTTACTTAGAAGCTGTCAAAATCACTCCTGAGTGAGAACCACAGTGGGTAAGGTAGCTCAGCCTTCCTAAGAGCCCTCTACTTCGTTTCCTGCACAGCACATTCCATTGTCCACCCAACAGCCTCAATGATGTTTTCTAAAAACAAGATTTTTGTCTTCTCTCTGCTAATAAGGCTTCTATGGGTGCTTCAGTGAAATCTCTCCTCCTTGTGGCCCCCTATTTGCCCTGCTGTGATCTTTCCCCAGCTCACTCTGCCTCACTGGGTAATTTTCTTCCCCTCTTCTCTGGTCTCATCCATGCTGACCAAAGCGACCCCTCAGAAACAATTTCCTTATCACCCATCTCTCCTTCCAGTCTTTCCATTACTTCATATGCTTATTTTCTTTACAAGCATTTACTCCAACCCAAGATTGCCTAGCACCTTTGTTTATTCAATAGTTTATCATCTTTTCCCAAAGGCAGGAAAAAGTAAGCCCCATGGGTACAAAACATTCAATTTTGTTCACTGCTCCTTGTCCCTGCCTAGGATCAAGCCTGTTCTGTACTTCACAAGAGCTCAAAGGGTACTCAGTGAATAAACAGGTTCAGATAGGCAGAGGAATGTGTATGTATTTCTTCTATTTTCATATTCACACTTAACAATTCAGTAATATTTTAGATGGTCAAACAATGTAGAGTGAAGGTAATGTGTTCTTATGTGTCTGGCATTCAGGTAAGGTGTGATTGAGGTGCAAGGGATGAAGGATGCCACTACATGTTTGGCAGAACCAATATGCATATGCATACAATAGATCACTAAGACTTTTTGCATTTATATAAGTAAACATTTTTGTGTTAAATATTTGTTAACAGTGGAATGTCCCAAATAGGAAGATTCATCTTCCTCCATCAAAGTTCTCACAGGCTGATGGGCAGATGGACATAGACAAGGCACCCTCTAAAAATATGCTGATAAGTGCTTCAGGATCTAGGAGCGCCCTTGAGAAGCACTGGAACACACAGGAGCTGGAAAACTGGCTTAGTAACTTTTCTCATCGCTGGGACAAACTACCTGATACCCAGTGTTAAAGGAGGAAATGTTTGTTTAGCTCACAGCTTGTGGAGGTTTCAGTTCATAATCAGCTGCCTCCAAGGCAGGGTGACATGGTGAGGGGCAACAGTTCAAGGCTGTGGAAGACATCAAAAACAGCAAGAGAAAAAGTGAGGAGAGCAAGTCTCCTCTCCTCCCTTATCTTGTATGCAGGTTACCTACCCTTGGGTGGGTGTAGCACTCACACCATCTCTGTGCCCTCCTCTTGCACAGGCTCAGCATGTTAACAAAGTGAGGACCCTGGCCCCTGGCTGAGTCACTTAGGTAACTTCTAAACTTCTCAAATTGACACGATAAATCAACCATTAAAACATCCTGGAGCTTAAACAGCCACCACAGGGCATGTCCTCTATACCCTAGGATGGACTATCCAGTTACTTAGTTAAGCTTCTAAACTTCTCAAATTGACACAATGCATCAACCATTAAAGTACACATGTTGGAGCTCAGGGCAGCCTAACTAGAACTCTCCCTCTGGGAATGCTGATCCGTGCTGATAGAGACTCACTCCACCAGGTTAAGGAGATGAGTGTGTTGTGCATCTGGCCTCACCAAGTGAGGAGGAGTTGCCAGCAATGGCTCAACTCCGTGGCTGCAGAAGGTGCCAGGTTTGGAGTCTTCATTTCCTCACTTCTTTCGCTTTCTATTTTTACTTTGAAATATGTGCACTCCTGGAGTTACTTCCAAAAAGCCTCCAGAGCTTGTTGGGGGGAAAAAAGGTTGCCTTAGGGAATTTCCAAATATTTGTGGATTGCCATCAATTGCTTTTCCAGAGAGTGATGGTAAGGCGAAACTGTACTATCAAGAAGTAATATAATATTGGTATTCTGCCCTCAGTGAAAGTCCAGTGTAAATGTCCTGCCCAAGTATTTCCTTTCATTTTTTAAGCATGGCACTATGTAAGTAGTGGCAGTGCTATTTTAGGTGTTTTCCATAATTCAAAAAAAAAAAAAAAATGAATAGGTTTGTAAGGTGCGGTTGAGAAGTGGGAGTCTTATTAAAGAATTTAAAAAACATTTGGGGATGAGAGTTTATGACCTAGGGAGCCCACCTCATTAATCTTCCAACTGAATAAATGCTCCAAGTGAGTTCTTCATAGTACAGCACTAGGATGGCGAAGACTTCAGGAGTGACCGCAAAGTGGTGTCGCACAGGACCACGAAAGGAAAACAGTGCTCAG
The DNA here is from genome assembly GCA_004363535.1 of Dasyprocta punctata. NCBI lineage: Eukaryota > Metazoa > Chordata > Mammalia > Rodentia > Dasyproctidae > Dasyprocta > Dasyprocta punctata. The sequence goes on from RJWM01002801.1 coordinate 108,213, forward strand.
ATTAATTTAATTTATGAAAAGCAGTTTATGTTCTTCTTGATTGTGGGCTTAGACAGAAATCATGCACCCTTTTCCCACTCCTGCTTTCCATGTAATTTTGAATATGTCAAAGTCAGGGAGATACTGTTAATTCGGGAAGACAGATGCCTGAGATAAGCTCAAAGAGGGATCTGAACTTCCTTTTCTTGTGAAGATGACTTTAACTGTCTTGAGAATAAACCTTCCCTCTTGCTGAGCTTAGAATTTTAATCACTGCAAATTGTGAGGGTAATATTTGCAATTATTACCCTGGGTTGCCTACCCAATCTCCTGTTTTACAGCTTCCATATTTTCAGTAGTGTGCAGAAATGGCTTTTGGAGCTTTGCTTTTGTTGTTTTAGTTGAATTTATATAGGGCTTGATATGGTTCAGACCTAGAATGTCTGCCAAAACCCTCATGTTTTCAGAGGTAGTGTTGTAGGGAGGTAATTAGGTCAGGGGGTGCCATACTCACCCGTGGATTGACACATGCATGAGTTCATGCCTGTATGTGCTATCAGGAGGTGGGGCCTGTCTGGAGTGAGTCACTGGCAGCATGACCTGGGAGGTTATATCTCCCTGCCTGGCTCTTCCCTTCTCTCTCTTCTTCCTGGATCCCAGGAGATGAGCCACTTTGCTCCACTGTACCCTTCTAGCATGATACTTCTAGAGTCAGCTGACCATGAACTGAATCTCCTGTACCATGAGGTACCCCATGTGGGTATTGAGTGTTGTGTCCCAGAGATAGGAAAGCTGACTAATGTAGGACTTTTTTTGTGGTACTGGGGATCTAACTCAGGTACACCCTACCATTTAGGGAAATTCCTAGCCCCTCAGAAAATATTTTTTGTTAGTTTTGAGACAGTGTTTGATAAGTTGCTCAGGCAAGACTTGAACCTGTGATGCTATTGTCTCAGCCTCTCAAAGTGCTGAATTTATAGATGTGCACTACCAAGCCTGGCTTCTCTAGTCTTTTCTTAATCTGCTATTGCAACGTCACGGCTCCTTGACAGACAAAATGGTCATATACCCTCTTCATGGCTGAGTGAAGAAATCAACAGTAAGGGAACTTCTCTTCTTCCCCAAGGATTAAAACATCTACTTTCATGTCTGTTCCTGTTCCAAGGACACACGTGTCAAAATTTGTATTGCTGGTGGCATTTGAAATGGTATATGCATAGTTCAGGAAGCATCACTGTTTACCCATTAATCACTCTGGGCTACCAGTCAAAATATTTTCTCTGCAGAAATTCCTTTCCTATTTTGTACCAATTAATATTGGATGGAACTCAAGAGTCACAGTTAATCTGTGGCAAAGCTTTTATTTGCTGTCAGGCATATAGACATGAAAAATGCTCAATGTAATATTTTAATTAATAAAAATATGCTGAGAAGTGTGTTTTTCTGAAGTAGATTTCTATTACACTTCATTACATTTCCAAATTTAATGGACACATATATTATGTTCTGTCACCATGGGAACCACATCAAGACAGGCATTTATAGGCTGTTGGATATAGTTATAAAACTCTCACAAAGACAAAATTGTTTCTTGTAAGTTTAAAAGAAGCTGCACTCATTTACAGTATGTATAATTTACTGCAGAGCTTGAGGCGATAGAAAGGGTCTTTATTTGATTTAGAGAGTAACACTTCTTTTTATGATGCTCTTACATTTTAATTATTTCGAGTCTATGTTCATGGAGATACAATTTGCCTTATTTTGAAAGCAAATAAAAACATGGAAACTTTGTGTAACCGATGGGAAAAATTTTTTTCATAACTATTTAAAACACAGCACACTTTTAAAAATGAAAAGTTTGGAGCACACATAAAAGTGAGAACTACAATGAACCCCTATATCAGCTTCGGTAGCCATCAACATTTTGCCTTATTTATTTTATCTATCCCCCACAAACACCGTATTTTATGGTTGAAATATTTTAAAGCAAATCCCAGACATTATATTATTTTACCATCAGATACTTTAGTATGTTTCTTAAAAATGAATGGGGCTAAAAAGAGTAGCACATAGTTGGCCAACTCTATATGCAATAAAAAATATCATAAAACAGACGACAGAACAGAGACCAAATATATCAGTCATATGAACCCAAGTAAGCAGGCTTACCTCACTTTCTGCAAAGGAAAAATAAGGATTATCAAACTGCCTCTAAAACAAAAAGTCTTGTTCTACACTCTTTGAAAGGAATATACCTAAAATAAGGTGATTTCAAAAGTTTAAAATGAAAGAATAGGTAGCTGAAAAAATTTTTGGTAATTACAAATTTTTAAAAAATTGGGAGTGTTGATAAAGGCAAAGTAGCATTAAGTCCAAGCACCTTAAAATAGAGTAGGATGTGGTATAGTAGTATAGGCAGAAAATCACAAAGAAAATGTGAAATAATCTTTTCATCCAACTACACAGCGATGGCTTACAGAAAGCAGCAACTACAGGAGATGAGAGGGGGCTTGAACACACTTTTCTCACTTCTAAGAAAATCCGAGGACAAAATGCTAGTAAGGATGGAACAGACGCAGATAGGTAACACATAACTCTGCACTGAAATCTGAATCCTGATCATGGAGACCACGCCTTCCCTTCACCTGACAGTCTTTGAAACCAATGTTAGTGAAATCTAACGGCAAAGAAAGTCATAGGGTTTGAACCCCACCTTAAATTCGTTTGCTCTTTCAAATATAAATTTTTTTCCACTCAAAATTATGCATTTTCCATATTCCATTCACATAGCCCGCCTTATCCCAGTGGGATCTGTTCTGGCTGTGTGTGATTTTCCATATTAAAAGTAAGCATTGGTGCTGACGATTAGGTCAGACAGAGCTTGAAATACCTTTCCTTAAGTGTTTCCAACCTTCGCTTCCAAGAAACTATCCACATTAGCCTCACAGGAGCTTTCTGCCTCTTTTTCAATGCCAGAAAAGAAATGTGAGATTTCACCAAGTAGCAGATAGCTTTTTCTTCAGTTCAGCTCATGTCTGGCCTGTGCAAGGACTTCTTGGACGGATGAATAACTTGCAGGCTTTGTTTAAGGAATCAAAGGTTTAATCTGTTGCTTAAGGTACTACTTCTCTTTGTTCAAAGGCCTCCCTCTTTCAAAAGAGTAACATTCATGGTGGAGCTTATGAAGCCTGATGTTCCGGGAACGCGATACTGGTTTAATGGTAACAGCTTCAGGGTTTTTTTGGTCTCTGCGATACAGCAGTTTTCCCTTCTGATTTTTGTAAGATGAATACAAATGATCCAGATAGAGAGCGTAAGTGACATAACAGCACCAGGATGGGTTGTAATGGGATTACCAGGGATCAGCGACCTATAAACGGGTGAAAAGCTACTGTGGCAAGGGGATGGGAACTTGAAATTACTAAGTGGCTGGTTGCTCTGTTAGCTCGGCATTTATTCCGATGTTTACTTTCATATTTTTTAAAAATTTGTTTGTTTTGTTTTCTTACCTTGGGGCTGTGAAGTACTCCATTCATATCTTGCCGTGAAGGACTGCAAGTGATAGTTACAAATACGAAGAAGTAGCCGTGAGTGGGGATTTGCGGCCAGATTGCTCCAGGAATTAGAACCACTTACTAACAATGTGACCGCAGCAACTGACTTCAACTCTCTGAGCTTTCTCACCGCCTATAATGTGGGGAACAAAGTAATGAGGATTCAACTGGAGAATTCTTTTTTATTTTAAAGGGAAAAAAACAATGAAAACAATGATATAGAATTTCATATCAAGATAATAAGAAATTAACAATTGTTAATATATTGTGTATTGTTATCTTCAAAGTAGTTGTTTGGATTAAAAGATATAGGCATACGAAATTGTTCTAACAATATAAGCATGAATTGTTCTTTTTAATGAGCTAAAAGAAATTAGTAGTATAATTGTCTTAGCTGTCTTGCATTTATATATGTATATATATGTACATATATATACATATATATATTTATTTCCTCCTTTCCTCCTTCTCAGTCATTCTTTCCTTTTGAGCAGTTTCTTTCCCTTTCATGATATCTACTGCAGATTTTGGATCTTATTTATTCTTTTAGTTTCTTACACTATGGAGGCAATATGATGTTTACATATGGGAGTCTGACTTATTTCACTTATGACTACGGTCTCTAGTTGCATTCATTTACCTATAACAGCCTCGAGTTTATCCTTTTTTATAGCTGAGTAGTATGCCATTGCATAGAAATACCATATCTTTTTTATCCATTCCTCAGTTGATAGGCATTTGGGTTGTTTCCAAGATTTAGCTATTATGAATTGTACTGCTATAAATATGGGTGCATATATATTGCTGTGGTATGATGTTTTTAATCCTTTTGGGAAAATACCCACAAGGGGAATAGCTGGGTCAAATGAGACCTCTAATCCTAGTTTTCTGAAGAATCTCTACACTGATTTCCACAGTGGTTACACAAGTCTACACTCCCATAAAGAGCAGAGAAGAGTTCCTTTTTCCTCACAGTGCCTTCAGCATTTGTTATTGGCTGATTTCTTGACCTTGGCCATTCTTTCCGGAGTGAGATTGAATCTCAGTGCTGATTTAATCTGCATTTCTCAAATGACTAGTGATGTTGAACATTTTTTCATGTATTTATTTGTGATTTGTATTTCTTCATCTGAGAAGTGCATATTTACCTCAGATGCTCATTTTTTAGTTCAGTCTTTGAATTTGGGGGACTTGACTTTTTCAATCCTTTATATGTTCTAGATAGAGCTCCTTTGCCTGAGGAACAGTTGGCTAAAATTTTTTCCCAGTCTGTGGGTTTTTATTTTACTTTGTGGGTGATTTCTTTTGATGTTCAAAAACTTTTAAATAAGATGAGATTCATCAACTGGAGAATTTTTGTGAGATGATTGGCACAGAAACTATATACATTAAACATTCTGTTGACTGAAAGCTACAATAGTTGCAATTTGACTTTTAAAAATAAGTTCAAAATTTTAAATGTGGCACAGAAATATAAAATTTACCATCCTAATCATCCTAAAATGTACAGTTCAATAGTGCTTAGTATGTTCACATTGTTGTCCAACAGAATTCAGAACTTTTTCATCTTATAAAACTGAAACTTCATTTAGAAAGCCTTAAATTTTTTAAAAGAACAGTTTTAAACTTACAGGAAAAATTGTGAAGACAGTACAGAGAATTTTCATATAGCCATCACCCAGTTTCCCCCATATTAACGTAGAATGTTAGTGTGACATATTCACCTTAATGTGGTAACTATGAGGTTGGTACATTGCTTACTAAAGCCAATACTTTATCCAGAGTTTTTCAAAAATTGTTCTTTAGTTTTCATGTTCCTTATTTTCTGTTTCAAGATCCTATCCAGTGGTCAGTGTTTCCTCTAGTTGTCACAGCTCTTCAGGTTCCTCTTGGATGTGACAGTTTCTCAGACTCTGTTTCTGATAACCTGGACCATTTTGAGATGCAGTGGTGAGGATTTTGTAGACCGCTTTTCTTCTGGGATTTCTGCGATATTTTTTTTCTCATGGTTAGGCTGTGCTAAGAGGACATACTATCAATACAACATTCCCATTGATGTTGATCTTTCTTACCTGGCTAAAATAGTGTTTGTCAGGTAACGCACTGTAATGTTTCAAAGGTATCCATTTGCAATTCCCTAAAAACATGATACTGAAGTTCTTTTCAAATCTTTACGTGTCTTCTGTATATTTTCTTGGGTGTGACATCTGTTCAAAAACTGATTCTAAGGCTTACATAAAAGTACAAAATACCTAAAATAGCCAACAAAATATTGAAGAACACAATATTGAAGAAAGGTTCACATCATATAATTTTCAGATTTGAAATCAGTTGTCCATTTTTAAAAACTGTTTTTTTTTTCTTATTGCTGAATTCTAAGACTTTTTTTTTTTGGTGTATTTTGGATACAAGGAACACAGCAGATATGTTCTCCTTGTCTACAGCTGGTTGTGGTAAGAATTGCACTCTGAACCCAAGGCAAAGGGATTCCATCCCAGAGTGCGGCCTTGTTTAGCTGTGCAGGGGTCTCCACAGGTGCCGACTCTGTGCCAGATGATGGCACAAGGTCACCCGTCATGGTGACTAGACAACAGTTACTGAGATTGGTGGAATTTCCCAGTGAAGATGGAAGGGGAGTTGACTACATGCTACTTTTCCTGAAGACCATTCTTGCCTTTGATACTGTCCATGCTGTTTTAATTAGAACCATAGAGTACAAGTAGCTTAGTAAAGGGGAGGGAGCATTGGCATTTTAATATGCTGTAGCCCGCAAGTCATTTTCTAAATCACCCCTAATAAACTAATTTACTCACAAACTGGGATTGTCCGAGTCATTCCTTGGACTGTCAGCATGCTCTCAATTTGATGGCAGGCATTTCTTTTGTGTCTCTGGGAGATTCATGCAACACTAGTCTATTTATTTTTTAATGTCTCCCACAGAATGAAAGCTTTTAGTTTTAATAAAGACCATCTCTTGAATATTTTCTTTCACAGACAATTATTGGATGATTTTATTTCCAAAAGCTCACCATAAAACACAAGTTCACATAGCTTTACTGCTGTCAAACAGTTTTATGGTTTTGTATTTTATATGTAGCATGTAGGTATGTAAAATGCATTTTAAGTTAATTTTGTGAAAGGTATAAAGTTAATGTCTAGGTTGTTTGTTATGCTGGGGGGTTTCATGGGCACACCATTTTTCTAGCACCATTTGTTAAAGAGCCTATTTTCCTCCATAATATCACCTACGGTTCATTTTCCAGTTATCAACTGATTATATTTATGTAAACCTATTTCTGAAGTACTTTTTCCATTGATCTGAGTCTATTCTTTATTAAACACCATATTATTATTATTACTGTAGCTTTAGAGTAAATCTGAAAATCATATCATGTGACCCTTTCTTCAACACTGTTCTTCAGTATTGTGTTGGCTATTTTAGGTCTTTTGTACTTTTATGTAAGCCTTAGAATCAGTTTTCAATATCTACAATGTAGCTTGCTTAGATTTTGACATGAGCTTCATTAAATCTACAGAGTTATCTATGAAGTATATCATCTTTCTAACACTGAATTTTCTAATCTACAAACATGGAATATCTCCTCTTTTATTTACTTATTTTTATTTCTTTCCACAAAACTTTATGATTCTGTGTAATTGTATTTACAGTGTAATAATATAACGCTTGCAATCTAGTGTTGAAGGTGTGGAGACAAGACATCCTTTGTATGTTTTTAGTGGGAATGTAAATTAGTGCAACCATTAAGGAAAGCATGAAGGCTCCTTAGAGAAACATGAGCATAGACTTACAGTGTGATCCAGCAATCCAGTGCTAGCTGTACAGTCCATCCAAACGAAATGAAATTGGTATGTCAAGGAGGAAACTGCACACATGTGAACGTTGCAGTACTAGTCATGATATTCAAGTGAGAGAACCAGCCTGATTCCATCAAGAGACAAATAAGGGCTACATTTCAGCTTTCATGGAGAAGAAACCCTGCAGTTTGCAAGAACATGGAAGGAATTGAAGGATGTTATGTTAAGTGAAATAGACAAGACACAGAAACACAGGTACCACATGATTTCATTTCTATGTGGACACTAAAAATATCAGACTCGTGGAAGCAGAGTAGAATGGAAGCTGTGGAAGCAGGAGTGGGAGGAGGACTGGGGCAATGTTAACCAAAGTGTGCAAAATTTCTCCTAAGATGAGGAAGTTCAAGAAATTCACTATGCGATATGGCGAGTACAGTTCATAGCAACTGTTATTGTTTGGGTTTGGATGTCCCCGCAATGCCTCATTCAGTTATGGGGGGGCAGACCTTTTAAAAGCAGCTGAATCTAACATTTGTGATTGGTTCATTGTCTAGCACTTGGATTGGTGGCTGAGTGCTGCACCAGCTGTGGGGCAGGTAACCAGCAAACAATACAAGGGAGGGAAAGATGCCTGCTCCTCCCTTTTGCCCCTTTTGCTCTTGCTGCTTTTGGAATCTGCCTCAGCCACCTTGAACAGTTGCCCCTCACCCACACCACCCTACCTTGGAGCTAGCTAAGTATGGACTGAAACCTCCATGAACTATAAGCTAAATAAACCTTACATTCCTTCATTTTGGACATCAGGTGTTTTGTCCCAGCAACGAAAGAAAAGTAACAAAGACATCAAAATATTGTATACTACCAGAAAATTGCTAAGAGCAGTGTAGATTTGAACGATTTTGACTTCAAAAAGAGGACAAGTACACAAAATAATGCATATGTAGTGAGCCTGATGTAGCCATTACACAATGTATATGTAGTCCAGAACCTTATGGTGCATACCATAAATATATGCATTTTTTCAACTTAAAAATAGTTAAAAATTAAAACTTCATATATTAAGATAAAATACACTTAAAAACTTCGTTGTACTAATAAATAAAATCTCTTTGTCTTTATTGGACAATATCATCCTTGTAAACACAGGACTCTACGTAAAGAAATGCTATTCAACATTTTTGTGACATGTGATACACACCCTGGGTTCAGTACGGCACAAAACAGGAATGAATAGGCTGTGATTTCATGAAGAGTTTCATAGGATGATACCTGAGTTGAACATATAACCAACAAAAAAGGAGGTAGAAAAATAAATTCATCAGGTTCAGGAGAGTAAAATAACCCAGCCCATTTATATATTCTAAGAAAATTTATTTCACAATTTTTCACATATAAACCTTAATATACTGCATTAAAGTTACAGTTTAAATATTTCATTTTTTGTGCTGTTGGAAATTTTACTTCAAGTTTTTAATTAAAAATAATTTTTGGATTATTCCCTGCTACTATATGGAAAAGCAACTGGCTTTTATACATTAACCTGATATTGCCTGGTTCTGCTAAATTTACTTATTAGTTCTAGAAGTCTTTTCATGACTTCTTTGGGGTTGTATAAATAGACAATCAGGTCATGTGAGAATAGAGACAATTTTAGTTCTTCCTTTAAATCTGCACCCTTTTTGCCTCCTTTGATGGTCCGCACCAGCTAGGACTTCTATGACGTAAAATAGGGTTGGAGAAGATGGCATCACTTTCTTGATCAACTTAAGAGGTAAGTGTCCCGCTCTCATTACGAGAGATTCTGTGGGCTACAGGATTTTTTGTAGATATATAGATTTAAGAAGAAGATTTATGTATATGTGATATGTAGATATTTAGATAGATTTGTAGATACATGGGTCTTTTGTAGAATTTCAAGATGAGAAAGCTCTTTCCTAATCCTACTTTCCACAGAGCTTTCTTTTGTAAAATTTTAATGATCTATTTTTTTTGGCACTGAAATGTAAATTTTTAAAAATTTTTATTTTAAACTTCATTTTATTCACACATGTTTCAATCAATGAAATTTTCTTTCATCTAAAAGGCTAGATACATGTATACAGCACATCTTGATTCTGTTTTATTCTGCTTTTTCTCCCTTCACCTCCCTCCCTCCATCTCTAGATCCCCCTTTCCTCATTTTCCTTATTATTGTTACCATTATTTTTAGTTCGTGTTAAGACATACGATGTTTACATCCATTGTGGGCATTTGGTACATGCGTATAACACAGCTTAATTTTTCTGTTTCCCCTTCCTCTCCCTCCTTTCACTCTCCCTTGGTCCCTTGCACCCCTTCCCATTTGCAAAAGATCTATCACCCTGTTTCCTTCTATCCATTCTTTATTTTGCTCTTTATTTACATGTTACCTTCCTCAAATGAGTGAATGGCTGTCAGACTTTGCCCGATTTTTGTCTGCATTTAGCGATATGATCATGTGATTTTTCTACCTTTGCCTGTTGTGGTGGTAGATTATCACGACTGATTTTTAATGTGTTAAAGCCAGTCTTGCCTTTTTATGCTTGGTCATGGTGCAATTATTTCTATGTAAGGTTATATTTTATTTGTTATGGTTTTGTTTACATCTTTACCATATTGAGTCTTGCAATTTAGGTTATTGATTTTTGTTAAGTCTGAATTTTGTAATTTTTAGCATACAGGGTCATACAATATATACTTAAAAATTTAATTTTCACTGAAGCATTTGTAAATGGTAATATACTTTTAGTTCCATATTTTCCTTGCTAGTGTATTGAAATGTGAGTGATTTTTGCATGTGATCTTTCATCTTGCAATTGTGCTGATACATATAGCTTTAGGGCTTTTTGATGCAGTCATGTCATATGAAAGTAAGAATGGTTTATTTTTTCCTTTCTGGTCTATTTGACTCGACTTCATTTCCTTGCCCATAGTTTTTATGTAATATGTTAGCATAGAAAAAGCCTGCTATCAGATAGTAAGAAGCCCATAACAATCTCAACCAAAACATTAGTCTCTCAGTAAAATCTGTGACTACTCAGACTACCCTTTGAGTTAGGAGATGATTTTCTTTCCTGATCTTTGCTCCCCATTCTCCTTGTCTCTCCTTGTATTGGGAAGCATGTGCCTTCTTACACTTTTCCAGCATCTGCTCTCAAGAAGAAATCCCTCCGAGTTCCCACAGCTCAGCATATAGTCCCATGGAACTGGTCTTTTTATAGCATTTCTGTCTGGTTAACTTCAAACACATCCAATTGGCCCTTGCATAAGTATTGCATACCACTGCCCTTCCCAATTCTGCACATTCAAGCATCTTCTCTTATTATTCTCTTCCTATGGAAGACTGCAGGTAACTTCTCATCTTCAGACTTCCCCAGAAGAATAAGGCTCAGGTATTCATATTCCCTTCTTTGATTTTGAGGAACATATATAAGGTTTTCTTCCTTCCTTCCTTTCTTTCTTTCTTTCTTTCTTTCTTTCTTTCTTTCTTTCTTTCTTTCTTTCTTTCTTTTTCTTTTTTGCTTTTTTGGTACCGCCGATTGAACTCACAACCTCGTTCCTGCCAGGCAGGCATTTAGGCTACTGAGCTAAATCCCTGGCCCTATTTTTTTGGAGACAGGGTCTCTCTATGCAGTTCAGGCTGGCCTTGAACTCACTTTGTAGTCCAGGTTGGTCTCGAACTCACAATGATCCTTCTGCCTCAGCCTCCCGAGTGCTGGGATTGAAGGCATGTGCCACCACACCCAGTTTATATAAGATTTTCTTAAAAAAATAAATAAAACAATTCATGGGTTTCATTTAAGTAGTGGCATAGAGCAAATGCTGCTTTATGTTATCAGGTAAACAAGTAAGTGGGGAGCAACCTGGCAGTTTCTTCTGTTTAAATGATCATAATCCCTATGAGAATCTCTCTTAAGAGACCTTTTATCTAGGTAGAGATGGAGAGGAAAGCAGAAAAAAATATTCCACCTCTCTTTATCCACAAATTCATGTCAAATAAATGTGTCTTTTCTTAAGCAATCATCTAGAGTTCATGTATCTAGGCAAGAATTAGATGGGCCAATTTTGATCATTCTTAGCAAGTCCTTACATTATGTATCTAGGTTTCATTTCATCATTTATAGGAAGTCATCACCTCTTGTGTCACATTTCAGGGCCTCTTTTGAATTTCAGAAACATGAGAAAATTTCCATTTAGCACCGAATTTCACTGTTCGTGATGTTGTAAGCTGAAGTCACACTATGGCAGAAGACTTGATGCTTGTGGGGGATGTTGGTAAGATTGCCTGAGGAGGTGATGCTTGAACTAAGTTGTAAAGGATGAGTGTTAACTTGCAAGGAGGGCACAGGAACAGTCTAGAAGGAAAGAACACATGGCCAGGAGCATGAGACCAACAAGAATTGGTAACAAAGCCAGAGTGATTAGTGTTTAGAGAACAAACATTTGTCAAGAAGTGTGAAGGGTGTCAGATTTTACCCTGCTTGCACAAGCACAAGCTAGCCTTTCACCATTTTATGGATGCAGGCAGGAGACACAAAACTCCAGGATCAGAGATAAAGGGCATTATTACTCACACGGCACTGCCCGTTTTTATCCATTATCCTCCCTCACTGTTCCCTAAATTCTGCAGAATCAACATGGAAGGACTCAGGTGGAGCTGCACATACAGTGAGTTTGTCACTGAAATGAAAATTCAGTCTGTTGGAACTTTGGTCCTGAGGGAAACATCATCTTTGTTACACTGGCAGCAGGCAAATTTGCTTTCTCTTGCAGAGGAACTCATGATATCTAACTTCTAAGATAGTTCTCTAAATCCTTGAAAAGAGAATGTGGAACAAAGGGGCAGTTATTGCCTCCTCTTCAAGGAGTACAGAAGTGTGAGAGACCCACTGGGCATTGTCTTCCAACAGGACGCAGCAAAATGAAACTGGAAAGGTCAAGGATGAGTCAGATCATGCAAGTCTTGTGGGCCATAGCAAGGATTTCCTCCTGATCATGCTATGCACAGCAGAGTTAAGGCTTTTAGCTGTCATGGCACAGTGAGCACTGGGTGCGTGCTCATTCTAACACCATGTTACCAGCCGCTGTTACGAATTCAGTGCACCTTGCACTGTGGTTTTGCCCTTGAGGTTATTTCTGCCTGAATCACTCTGCCTCCCTTTTCTCCCTGAATCCCTGGTGTCTCTTACTTACCTTCTTAGTCTCAGGTCAAGCCCCCCTCTCTGTCACTTTGCTTATCTATTTCCCTGATCTCTCCTACCTTCTGTAACCGATGGGGTGGCTTAGGTTTTAGGCATCTTTACCAGATTTCACTATCTGTTCATTGCTTTTGAGGCCTAATGAACAAAAGTTCACCATGCAGAGCCTGGGATCCTGGCCATGAAAGGGATCCCGCCTCTTCCGCCTGAGAAAGGATCAGCAAATTCTGGGCTTTGGTTTCCATTCAGTCTGTGTGAGCAGAGCCCTTCATTGCCATGCAGAGCGTCTTTCTGACAAGCTTCCTGACCAATCTTTTTCACTCACAAGAAAGATTTTCAGGTGAAAGGAAAGGAAGAATTCACTAGGGAGCAAAAGAGGTGGAATCACTGCAGGGTTCGGTTTATCATGAGGTTAAGATAGACACTCCTGCACACATACTTTTTTGTTTTTAATCTACCATTTGTGTAGACCAAAATTAAACAAAAACTGCAAACAAAACCCTACTTTCATTTGTTTTTATAGACATTGTTAGAAGCAGCCAACAGTTTGTATTTTATTTAGGAAAACTATTTTATTTTACTGTATTTCTTCTTTGCCTCCTACATCTGCAGTCTTCACAGGGGTGCCCTACTATTTAGTTGGCCAGACATAAATATAGACTTGATGTCTGTATATGGGTAATGCCTGAGTCTGTACCTCTAGGCTCATTTAAATTAAGACCTTGAAAGCAAGAAGGGAAAACTTGGAGTCTTGAAACATAAATACTCATTCCTGTCAGAGTGTTCTATGCATATTCCTTCAACAAGGCAACCAATTTTCAGTCCTGGTGACTATATTCGTCTCTAAGCCAATTCAGACCAATTTAACAAATAATATTTTATGAGATATTTATCACAAGCATCACCAAAGGCCAATTATGAAACACCTATTTCATTTCCTTCAGTCACTGATTTTCTAATTTGTTGGCCAAAATCTATGACTTCAGTCTAGTGTGATATTTTCTGCATAAGCCCATCTTTTCTTTTGCTTATGATTCCATTGTGTTCTAACCATTTAAAGATTTCTCATCTTATTATATCTGTCGCTAAGGTAAAGTTTCTGAGTTACAATAGCTGGCTCAGCTCTTCTACAGAGCTGGAATGATGATAGTACATCTGTTTTCCTCTAATCTTGTGGAACCTGTCTCGAGTGCTTTGTTTAAAGACAATTATAAGCAATTCAATAGATGCTTGCTAATTTTCTTATTATGTTAGGATGCATATCAGCCAGACCAAATGTTTATGTTCGGATTCGCTCTAAGTACTCCCCACCTGCACTTTGCCAATACTTCTCCTGCAACATCTCCATTATTCTTATTGCGCAAGTTTGTTTTTCTAATTTGACTTGGTAAGCAGGAATTGAAAAATGACTACAATCATTTAGCTAAGTTTAGAGTCATGATAATTTAGTACTCTATCTTTTTATTAGCAGACCTGTCTTCTGTGGAGTTTATATTTCTCCCCTGGTATAGTTGTTTAATGCTTTTCTCTCCATTGCCTTTTCTTTGCCTCTTAGCATTAATTTTAATCTGGATTTTCACGCACAGGATCAATTCTGGCCATACTCTTTTACAGAGCAGGTATTTTTCCTCTTTCTTTGGCTAACCCTCTCTGAAGAACCATAAAGCAAATTATAGACATTAATTTTTATGACTTGGAGACCAAAGTTGAAGAAAACTGTCAACAAGAATTACACAAATGACTATAATCATTTGCCTTGATAAGAACTTAAGCTTTTAAATTCTGGCACTTTTTAAATCCTGCCTGCAAGTATGTAAAATCTTCACTTGGCACAAAATTGGCATTGTAGGAAATCACTATGGCATTCAATATTTTAAGTAAGGAAAGGGAGAGAAAAGTG